>VXAL01010203.1:85587-103638 GCA_013399475.1 Chauna torquata | reverse complement strand
TAAATAGCAATGCAACTCAGGAAGAACACATTAAATACTGGTGGCATGTTATATCAGAGGATAGTTATTCCAAAGATGTTTTAGAAGTCTTGTATTAAGTCTGTACAAGAACTAAAAGTTAAGGAAATGTGTTCACATAAGTAATTACTGTATTTTGAAATGCAGTGAAATAGCATGTAGTCTATGTTGAAAAAGACTAATTCCTGGAATTCTGCAACAGATGAAAGTCAACTTATGACCATAAGAAATTTGATCCCTTTTTTTCCTTCTTTCTCTGTAGTCCTGGGAAGTTATTTTCTTTACACATTTTTTTTAAACTTGAGAAACGTTCAGATTCAAATATTGAATAAGAATTCTGTGATCCATAAAAACATACTAAGTATAGTAATGCTAAATAGAAGATTTGGAGTTAAGACTAATGAATTCTCCAGACTCTTTATTCCTTACTTTTACTCATATCTTTAAATCACTAATAATTCTCATTCTGCAAATGCTGTATTTTAAGATTTCCCTAATTATTCTCTTAATGTGTAGATAATTGGAATCAATACAGCTAGACATAGTTTTGACTTCTATTGAGGAATTCAGCATTCTGAATAAATTCCACAAGGGCTTTTCAGATTAATCTTTTCCAGTTTAGATCAGTCTGGTGATAAGTACCAAAATTTTAAATGTGATTGCATCAGTTGATCTGAATATCATAAAAGCCTGAAGCTTCTATGATGTTTAATCATGAGAGGGACCTGAGTGTCTGTATTAGGTTTATGTGGCAATGTTTTGGTAGCCGGGAGTGCATGACTGTTTGCTGGGGGACTGTATAAATGTTATCCCCTGTAAACTCTGATACCCATCATAATGCCTGGCTGCATAATCACCTGTGCAGCGTAAGTTCATAAAACAGAACTACAGACTGCTGTGTTAGAGCATAATAGTAATAAAACCCACCAAATCAATCAGAAGCCTGAAAGGAGCACACGAGTTGCTACAAGCCTGCTAAGAAATCAAAATTTCTCCTTAGTTTGTAAAGCAGTTATGATTATTGTTCTTCTTTTAGAATATGTAATTAAAAATTAACCATTTGAAGTCACATTTTTTAATGTTCAAAATAAATGGTCCATTTCTTATTTAACAGACTGATATATAAAATAATCGTGTATTGTTTATTTGGTGTAATATGTCTCCTGTGCGTCTAGGTTTTAAACAACAGGTTTCAGCTGAGGATTTTCAGTCGCCAAAATACAGTTGCTTGCTTATGTAGGTGGGACTTTCTACATTTGTTTAGAAAATGCAACAAGTATGCACTTTTTAGCCATTTAGCCTGGTCCCTGTATCTGTAAACGGTAGTGTATTCCATGTGAATTTTAATGGTGTTCTATATTAAGATTTCCTGTCCTTTAGATCCTAATTTTAATAAATTTTTGCATAGGCGATTAACTGAATGACTACCAATTTTTTTGTTGTTGTTCTTATTGTTTAAGGTGAGCACTCCAGTAGTTACATCCACCACACAGGAAAAGCAGAAGGACAGTGATCAGTTTGAATGGGTTACCATTGAACAGTCAGGGGAACTGGTCTATGAAGCACCAGAAACAATTGCTGCAGAACCTCCGCCGATCAAGTCAACAGTTCAGACTATGTCTCCCATACCTGCTCATTCTTTGGCTGCCTTTGGTTTATTCCTTCGTCTCCCGGGCTATGCTGAGGTGCTACTAAAAGAACGGAAACATGCTCAGTGTCTGTTGAGATTGGTGTTGGGAGTTACAGATGATGGTGAAGGAAGTATGTGCTGCAATTATTATGTTTTTTTGTAGACCACAGCTAGATCATTTTACTTAAATTTATTTACACTGTCATACTTGTAGCAGGAAGTTAGAATTGGTTTATGCAATTTGTAAAGAATTGTGTTGCTAGCATCTTTGATAGTCTGTCATCTCTAAATATGGAATTCTTTCTGGTGAAGTTTTGTGGCAATCATCAGTATTCATATGTTCACATCTAGATGTCATAGTAATTATAAAATAACTGCTGATAAAACTTGCAGGTGATACTGTCAAGATGCCAGTGCACTTGGACAGAACTGTCTGAATAGCAGGATACGCTCAACTAATTGAGCAAATGCGTATTTCTGCAACCAAATGCGGAGTAACATGGGTAGGAGCACAGGTACAGCAGATGTAGAATAAACTGTTGGGAACTGCTTTAGAAAAGGAGAGGAAGATCTAAAGATTATAGTCATCGAATTAGCTGAGCAGGAACTCTACCATAATGGTATGAGTTCAGAGGGATAGAGGGAGTATTCTTAGATGAAGGAACAGATGAGCAGAGAAAATGTTATCTTTGTAGTCAGTGTATTTGCAACCTGGAATAATGCATGTAGCTCTAATATTTGTATTAAGTGTTTAGAAAAACTGAAAGTGTTTGCAAAAGATGCTTTAGTACTTTCAGAATTCTCCTTTCCTTATGACTTTGAAAACAATGCTGTTTTACCATACAGCAGCCATCTGAAGTTAGTCTCTATTCAGCAAAGAGTCTTTTTTACTGTCCTTTCTGTTTATCTTCTTTATTTCTCCTGTATTTTGGTACAGGACAGTAGACAGGAATAAAGTGCATAACAAACATACAGTCTGGTTGCTTACTCCCACCTAATTTGAATAGTAATTAACTAACAGACTGTGTACATTCCCTCAGATTATGATGTCCTTGAGTGATTTCAGTCCCTTGCTTTTGCAAGCAGTTATATACATATGTTATATGCATATAAAGAGGCTAACACAAACCCTTACCTTTTGGGTTGCTTTTCTTCTTGTGCACATCCGCTATTGCTATTGGAATACAGTTCCAGAACATCATTTTCCTGATAGGTGGGGGCTGTCTTTAATTTTCAGCCTAAAATTACTCATATCCAGTTTGTGCCCAGTTTTCATTGTGCCAGCATTGTTCTTTGTCAAAAATAGCTATTTCTTCTCTGACGCATTTGTTGACAGGAATTGTATCTCTGCTATTGCTGGACTAAATAGACAATTTCTCCATTTCCTAAGCCAAAAGTGTGAATTCAGCTCTTTATCAAATGTGGAATCAGTTGTACACGGTAGTCCACATTAGTTCTTTCTATGAAGTATTAATTTTTTCTTTTTCTGTTGGAAATGCATATTTTCATACACTTAGAATCTCTTTTCTTTATCGCATAATACGAAAATCTGCACTTAGAAATCCATGGTTTTAAGGTTATATATGGATTCAGTTTCTGTGAAAGTAAATCATGGGGCAAATATTTAGAGAGGTGTTTGTTTGTTTGTTTGTTTGTTTGCATATTGTCATTTGGCTGCACCTGCAGTTGTGGAAGACTATTGGCTGTCTTTTTTCCCCCAGAGGTATTCAGTTTTATTTATGAAGATCCAAGTCAAAAGATGTCTTGTTCTCCTTCTTGTTATTTTCTTTACAAAGAGTGTCAAGTAGCCACAAATTAACTGGTGTGTGTAGATACATATACATACAAATATATTTGTAATGTATTTCAGTTAAGACCTCAGGATGATGATATAACTGATAAACTATAAGACTGAGGGAGAAAATAATATAAATATATTTAAAATAAGAATTAAACTTCTGAACAGAGTTGGCTATTTTGAAGCATTTTCAGTGTTTAAATATCTTTATTTACATACACACTGTGGAGGCAATGTGAAATGCATTGTTAAACACAGAAAAGATTAAGACAGTTTTCCAAATGTGTGTTTGTTGCATTAGTAGGTCACTCCATTATATGTAAAAGAAGTAATTTTTGCTCATAATACATAAGGGTTACATTTTTTACATAGTTCTACTACAAAGTCCAAACATGCAGCTCATCTAATTAAAATTATGTCAGTGTTTCACCATGTATTCGACTTGAGTCACATCACAACTTGGATTTTGTCAGTGGTTTAATTCATAATTTGGTCATATGATTATAAAAAAAAAATTCGTACATCATGAGAAACTACAGCTCCTTGTCAGCTGAGCTGCTGTTCATTGACCATATGCATTCTTTAGCTTGCTCTAGTTGTAAGGTTTAGACAGAAAAATTGTCTGAACCACCTTCATTCTCTTCATTGAGAAATACAACCTGCAGTGGAGTTAAATAGAAAAGAGTACTCACGATTATTAACAAATTAAGTTTTCTGCTTGGAAATGGTGAATCAAATTTTGTAACTTTCCTTTTTAATCAAGTCCAAAAAGGAAATAAAGAAACATTCTTTCTTCTACACTCTTTTCCTCCTAAAGATTTATTGGTAAGAGAAACCTAGTATTAGATAGCTTACTATAGCTGAATGCTTAAGCGCTTAGTGTATTTCTCTATGTTTTGTTCTATAAACCATTGCAGAGATTAACAGGCTATATCGAACTACTGAAAGAAAATGTGATTTTGGTATTTTCTTCTTCAATCTAGGTCATATCCTGCAGTCTCCTTCAGCAAACGTGCTTCCAACCCTGCCCTTCCATGTGTTGCGCAGTTTGTTCAGCACTACCCCATTGACTACTGATGATGGAGTACTGCTTAGGCGGATGGCACTGGAAATTGGGGCTATACATCTTATCCTTGCTTGTCTGTCTGCTCTAAGCCATCATGCACCAAGAGTTCCCAATGCTAGCCCCAACCAGACAGAGGTAAGTTTAAAAGCTGAATAATTGCCACTAAGAAGCAGAAAGAGCTTTTGCTATAAAAAAGGAAATAATCTCAGTGCTTTCATTAAAATCTAATTTCTACATAGCTGGCATTTGAATGAAGAACAAAAATAATTAGAAAGTACTTGATTAAGTAATTGTCCTTGCTTGTTGCAAATAAACTTAGCAGTCACGAAATTTAACCAACAACGAAGGCTTGTCATGAGGCATGAAGGTGTAATTGGTTTCTTTCACAGGACCTTTTTCGATGCATGAGAGGCATAATACTCAATGGACTCAATGGTTCTTTCTTTTTTAATCCTCATTAGATAGCATGACCTCATTACCTTATTTAACATTCATCGTCTAAACTCTACTGACTGCAAATTATTTCCTCTTAAGTGCTTCACAAACATAAATGAGTTGTGAAAATTAATGAATTAGTGCAGTGATTTTTTTCATCCCCTGTTTACTGATGGGAAAGTGAGATCTACAGACAAGTTTTCCAGTGTTCAAGATCCAAGTGAATCTTTGAAATTAAACTTTTTCAGGGTACTTACTATATTATACTATTCAGAACATGTATCCCCTGATTTTTTTAGGATTATGAGTTGCCATTTCTGCATAACAGACCGATTGTCTTGAAACGTGTTTGAAAAATAATTTATGACTTGCCCTTTCTTACAATTTTGTGGCAGAGGCTTGCATGAAAAAGTTCTGCTGGCTAAATATGGGTAAGCAGCTGCAAAATACAGGACTGTCCATATTTTAGCAGTTTCTGATACTGATGAGGAGTTGAGCAAAGAAGAAATGAAACTACATGAGTATAATTCCCTTTAATGGCTAGTCAGTTTTGAAGGAGAACTGAGATATTCTGCTCCTAATTGGGTATCAGACTGCTGACACACTAATGCCTTAGCGTTATTGGGTTTTGGAGGGAAAGGGCAAAAGTTAATTCTTGTCTCTGCTGCAGTTCTACCATGACCGCTGAAACTGGTTGCTTCGCATAATTCATAGCTATCAGGTGATAGATGGTAACTTGAAACTAGAGATCCATCAGGCCTGCACCAAAGCTTGTATCTCTGAGGCAAGGCTTTCCCTTAAGTGCTTTAAGTCGGTGCTGGTGAGATCCTCTTGAGTGTTAAAGGCACAGTGTGTTCACCAGTGGGAATGTCTACAGGAGAACAACCACATAGCTATTTCATCACCAAGATGCGTTACGTTCCCAATGCAAGAGTTAACTGGTGATTCCAGAGTACTGTCAATAGAGTACTTCACAAGTGATAGCATTTTTTTAACACTGCAGTCTGTTCATACATCATTTCTTTTCCTTCAAATATAATCTTCAACAAAATCCCTGAAGAAGATCTGGACAGAAAATGAAACTTCAGATCTGTAAATAAAGTAGTACAAATTAAAGTTGGGCACCTACTCACATGATCTAGTGTTCAGTACGGCTAGTTGTCACTGAGTAACTATAATGAAACTAACAAACACTCATGACTTTGGAAAATGAGCTCATTTCTTTAGGGTGCTAAATAAATAATCAGGAAATCACTAGCTAAAAAAAAAGCTCATTGGAGTTTTTTCTGCATCCATTTCATCAAAGATCTGGTAAATTTTCAAAATTACCATAAGTACTTAAATAGTTTCATGTGGGCTAAGAAATTTAGTATTGGAGTTATATTAGTAAAATGCAGTGATGCAGACCATTGCAATAAGCTTTACAAGCACCTTAAGAAAAATATAATAAGCTATCTCTCAGAACATTTAAGAACAAAGTATTTCCCCCCTGTTATCTGGAGAGGAAATATGAGTATATGTTTCAGTGACAGAGAAATCATGTATCATATCTATACATGTAACTTGTACCTCTTGCCATTTTGGTACATTTATTCAAAATCAACACACACTCAAGCATCTTAAGATTTCAGTTGTGTACTTTCAGTGACATTTCTACTTCCATTCCTTCTTCTAATTATGTTATTAAACTTCACTAGGTGTTAAACAGTAGTAATTACAGAGTTGTATTGCTTAGCATAATATTGATTAAGTAGCATTTTAATACCTTTCATCATTTAAACAGTAACAATATTTTAAAAGAGAACAAAAATGGGCTTACAATAGTAGTCAAATTGAAGAATCACTTACAACAATTCAGCACTGACCTGTACTGGAATTTTGTGGCAGGGACTTTTCTATCTAAAGTTTTGAGTTCCCCTAGATCCTGATATGTTTACTAAGTTAATAAATTGGGATTACATTCTTTTGTAGAACAAAGGCTTTTTAAAGAATTGGTTAGTAAGATGAAAAATGTGGAATTATCGTGACTTTTTTTTTCCTGCAACTTAGCCACAGGTGTCAAGTACACACAACAGTGCATCAACGGAAGAACAGCAGTTGTACTGGGCTAAGGGTACAGGCTTTGGAACAGGCTCCACAGCTTCGGGATGGGATGTTGAGCAAGCTTTGACTAAGCAAAGGCTGGAAGAAGAGCATGTGACCTGCCTTCTACAGGTGTGTAATAATGAAATTTTGATTAATGATAAGTAATTTAAACATTAGGGCCTGGATAACAAAAATAGAGATCGTATTTTTTCAGTCATATGGTACAATAATCATGGTATTTTTGGCAAGAAAAAAAACCACACAGTAGTTTACAACCTCCTGTCTAAATGAAAAATTATATAGATCATATTTTGAGTGAGGCCATTTTCAAACTTCACTAGGCTGCCATATAAAAAGGACTCAACTGGGAAAGCCTAGGTGACAGTTCTGAATAGACTGTGAACCAAGAAGCATTCCAGTAACTCCCTGAAGCTGTCATACATCTCTGTAGACATAGCAGCATTCAGTCAAAAGTAAAGACTGTCCATTAAGGAAGAAGGATGTGGGAATAGACATTCTGTGTGCCAAAATAATCTTACGTATTCATTTCTCAGTTGGTTTTGCTCTGCTTTAAGAAAGTGTCCAAAGTTGTTACTGAAGTGTCTATGAAAGTGTTGTATGCCAACATAACAAAATTTCACTCAGACATACTGTAAAATCCTGATTATGTCACTTAAAGGGCAATATTAAATTAGTAGTGAAGATCTAGACCTTAATAAAATTCTGATGTCTTTCAAGTGCCTTATATTAAGTACAAAAAAATCCTGTTCAGTTAGGCCTTTAAGTCCAGTTGTGAAATGCAACCAACCCGTTATCTTAGGTCAGTGTAGGGAAAATGAGATTCTAGTCATCAAAAATTTAATTCACAGAACTGTCAGCTCAAATGCATTAGCTAACCTCACTGCTGGGGTAAAGCACAAAGGAGATGAAATTCTGAAAATGTTAATGCCCTGATGAAGATACCATTTTGATGTAATCACTTATTTCAGTCACTGTAGATTAGACACAAGTATCACATCCCCTTACAGAAGCAAAAGAAGTAAAATCTGAAACAATTCTCCTGAGCATGAAAGAGGAGGAAGCACCTGAATTACTGCTGGCGAAGCTTCCAGGCGGTATTCTGCATTATGCCATGCAGAGGTTTAGCTGTAACTGTCAAAAGTCATGAGGAAAGGAGGCATTTGCTTTGAGCAGTCAGCAATTCAAGGAAGAAGCAGAAAACCCTTCAACGTTTTGCTGAAGATGTCTGTCAGTTTTACAGCAGACTTTCCCTGATTACTTCTCTGGAAAGGTTCTTTAGGAAAATTTTGTTGGTAAAATAAGACACTGCAGCAAAAGACCATGAGTAATGAAGTGAGATCAAAGAGGGAGAATGAAAGAAGAGACTAAAAAGGTGAATATAGCCCCTGAGACTTCAAACAATGCAGTCTTTCAAGCCTTGAAGTTAATTAATTTGAGGGCGAAACTGCACAGATCAGACACTTGGAAGTACGTTGGGTTGTGTGTCTCCAACACACGGTAAGGGCCTGTGAACTCGACAGGAGCTGCCATTGGGAAGTGTGTGAGGTGGCTTCCCGCCTTTGCTGAGAGGAGGGTTGTTCCTTGTTTTTACTGAAGCATGAGCACGCATGAGCTGTTGTTCAGAGTAACTGTCGTGCTCACTGTAAGTTGTTGTCTCATCTGCACCCTGAAGTCCCGTCCAAAAGTAAGTTACAAACAGTTTTTAAAACATTTGCATTAGAAAAAAAAAAAGTGTTGCTATTGGCCGTTCTAAAGGGAACGGGATCAATCAGCTGCATGTCTCATTGGTGAGCTGCAGTCTCCTGTTTTGAGTAACTCTGGCAGTTTATTCAAAATTTATGTTAGTTGATTTCTTGAAATCATTCAGAATTGAAATAGCTATTTAATTTTATTGTTCTCCAAAGTTACAATCTAAGAACTGAATAAAATTCTTTCCGTGACATCTTTTGGATTGCTGAAATAAACACCAGTAGTGAATTAGCAAAATAGCTTGTGAAGTATTGTGGCATCTTCCTTAAGAAAGGATAATAAGAGTTCTTTTGCCTAAAATAAATCGGTTTTGATTAAATACGTTTCTGTATTTCAGGTTCTTGCCAGTTACATAAATCCTGCAGGGAGTACATCAAATGGAGAGACCCAAAGTAGCCATGAGGGCAGAGGACAGAACAGCAGTGCTTTGCCATCAGTTCTCCTGGAGCTGCTCAGTCAGTCTTGCCTCATTCCAGCAATGTCTTCGTACCTCCGCAACGATTCAGGTAAAGTGCCATTCTCTCCTTCTAGATCGAAGATAGCTTACTTCTGTCAAATAAGCAGAATAAGAAAACAGTCCAGTTTATATGAACAGCAGATATTCTGGCTAATTTCAGTATGTTTGCCATTTTAGAACTTTACTAAAGAACATTTGCTTCAGCCTTAGAAAACAAAGTAATAGTGTTCATTGAAATACTCATTTATTCTAACTGCTTAAACTTTATTGTTTTAGTATCTTTAAATTTGAAATTCATTTCTTAAACTGGTGCAATTTGGATTTTTGTTCAGATGCTTTGTAAAGATGGATTTAATCCATAAATAGCAGATGGTGTTGTTCCAAATCTGAATAATTCTATTTTGGACCTTATTTTGCCTCCCCTCTTGTTGAAGTAACTGATAAACATGTTGTCACATTATTGCAGTTCTTGTGGATGCCAGTTGTACTGTGTGGTGATGTGGATTTCTTGAAACAATGTCATAGCTTCTTGGTGAAATACATGGTATATTTTGTTTCTGGAGGTTAAAGAGAAATCATCTGTGTCTTAAGTGATACAAAACTACATAGAAATAAAACAAGAATGTGGCTGTTTTAATCTGTGGTAACTAGGACATTACATAATCCTTTATGATGGAATAGAAGTAGTTCAAAAAGTCTGCTGGGGCCTTAGAGTAAAAATAAAAATACAAAGATGTTTCACTTGCCAGTCTGCAACTTGACAACCCTCCTTGATTTTGTAGTGAATTTGTTGGTTCTGTTTTGCACATACTACAGTGAGGAAGATGAGCTACGTAGCTTATACACCAGGCTCATTATCGCAAAGGAAAATCTAATATAAAACAATAAAATAAATGATAAAGTGAAACAATAAAGAAAAGTAATCTTTCTAACAGACATTCATAAATTCTTCTGTTGTTGAGGTAGAAATGAAAAGTCATTGAAAGACCTGGCAAAAATGCAGTGTTTTCTAAAGGATGAAGCTGTTGGTTCTGAGTTATAGATGAATCACAGCTGTTGAAATTGTTTTTTGCTGTTTTCAATAGAAAAACATAGCTGTCTGTATAAGTCACCTTTAACTGGGGAAGAACAGTCAGATACTGATAGAAGAGATGAAGTATGTGGCTGGTAGAGAGAATTTCAGACTAGTTCAGCTTTCAGGGACCAGTTGTTTTCTGAAAGTACAAAGAAAAGGAACAGCCTCAGTGGGAAATGTTCATTTTAGGTATTCCTTTGCTGGACTACTGGTATTGTGATTGTCAGGGGATATTCAAATATTATGGCTGTGAATTAACAATTTGTAAAGAGGGAACAAAGCAGATACTTCCTACTTTTTCATAAATGGATGAGTAGCTCTTAAAGTAGCAGCTAAGCTATTTTAAAGCAAAGCAAATCATTGCTTTTTAGAGAAAAGCCATTATTTACTATTCTAATTCCAAATTCACAAAGGCTGAGATTATTACCATTGGAATTCAGAACAGTAAAATCTCAATGTTTCTTATGCTTAGTACATTGATCCTAGCAATATAGCCTTGAAAGCTTCCTGCTGTATTTGTTCAAAATTATATACCTAGAACTATAATTAACAATGTTCTTCTTGACTGGAAAAAAAAAAAAAAAGCTTTGCAGGCTTATATCAGTCAAGCTTGTCTTTGAAAACATGGTAGGATACCAGTATGAGAGGGAGATGTGCAAGTAGGCTTGACTGCGTGACTTCTGGAAAGAATGTCTTCTCATCGTGAATACTTGAGTTAGTTGCATTTAGTTTGAAAGTAGTCCCTGAAAACAGTTTGTCTTAGTGATAGCCAGGCATAATTTCAAGGCAGTAATTACTGTATAGTTCAAAAGCAGACAATTGTCACATTAGTGAGCATGAGTTGAAGGTGATACTGGGGTTCTTGGTGTCACTGCCAGAGTGTTAGGAAACATAGCTGACAGAGAGCCTGGCTGTTGCAAGAGAGACAGAAGTTGAGAAGCTCTGGAACAATGTTAAGCTCTGGTGCAATGCTCCTGAGACTGAAAAATTACCTTAAACAATATATTTATAGTTGAAACATTCTAAATGTGGAAGCAATAACTTTTTCTTTTTAATTAAAACTTTGAAGACTAGTCCAATGTAGTAGAACAGACTTGAGTTTTTCACGTTAGGCCTTCTGATTTAATTTCAAGCTTGTCTAGCTTGAATTCTTACCTATTCTCCAGTAGGGATGAATGCTTACCAAGTGGGAGTAGGAAAGGGAACAGTGTTAGTAGTAAACCTCAAGAACATGGTCTTCTAGTTTTCAGATCAGTGTATCTTCTGCTATCAAATGTACTTTCATGTGGAAAAGCAGGTAACTATTTTTCCTGTAACATGCTGGACTGAAAAATTAGGACACTGCATGCAGAATGCTAATAGAGCATTCTCAGGTTCTGGCACCCCGTCAGGAACAAGCTGTGCTGAGCAAACTGCTGACAGAAAATAGCAGTTTTCAGCAACTCTGTAACTTTCTCAGACTTGAATTGATGCTAGTGGGACCAGTTGAAGGTTACCTTTATGCTGGAGGTATTCTTTTGCTAGACTTTAGGTTTTGCTGTAAATCATTGAAATAACAATGATTTTCACATATTATCTCTGCCATATGCATAAAATTATGTGGGGAACTTTTTCTATAAAGAAATATATGCAATGAAGATGCTGGGTTTGCTGTGTCCTTTTATTGCACAGTAAGCTGATACCACTGTGGTGATACAAGATTGTATTTTGGTATTGATGAGAATTTTGTTACTTTGTTTACGCATATTCAGCTAGCTACAGGTGTGCTACATCCTGCTTGCAAAGTCATTTTGGCAAAATTCTTGACCAGGTCCAGTATCAGAATATAAAATTAGCCTTTGACATGCTTAGAAATTTATCTAGGGTTTTTGTTTGTTTAAATATATGTTTTGCCATCCTCACTCAATTTGCCTGAAACATACATGGACTAGATTGTTATCTAGATTGTTCCAGATAAAAGGAATATTAATCAGACGAAGAGTGCTCACATATCATTTAATTACTTAGAAACCTCACCTTGAATCAGATCTTTACAAACCAGATTGCTCTGTCACATTCTGTGGCTTCATCTGCATCAGAGTAAGGTGATTGTGAAGTCCTTGGAAATTGCGAACTGACCACTTTCATTAATGTCCATAATTGCTTTTTTTTTTCTAGTCAAGAAGGAAGGTTTATCTGTCTATGAAGGACTTTTCCTTATTATACAAGACAGATCATAGCACTAGTCAGAAGGAACAGTATCTACTGTAATCCTCACCCTGCTTCTTGAACATTTTTTCCTGTCTTTGTGTCTTGTTACGACATTACTGTGGCTTTTGATATCTTTCGTTTCATACATGAAAAAAAGTTTATCTTTGTAGCATGGTGAGATTTTTCTTATTACATTTGTATTTATTCCTAAAGACTTAATTCACGTTTATGTTTGTAAATTTGATATCATTCTTAACTTCTGCGTCACAGAACATTAGCATGTATTAATTGCTGAGCACTTATGCACGTTTCATTTAAAAGAATTCTCTCTTCTTCAAATATGTGAACATTTCTCTCCCTGAGCACAATGCACAACAATAAAATTCACACCCTACAGCAAGAGGTTCCCAGCAAACATGGCCGTCAGATTCAGACGGGAGTACATGGCTATCTAGAAGGTCTAGATTTTGCTGATAAAAGTAAGTTATTTGATTGGTGGACCTATGAAGACTAATACAAGCTAGTATTTACCACATGTGAGAGAATAAAGAACCACAATAATAGGTAGATTCTTCTTGCTTAGAAATGTGGTCATACTAGTTTGTCCCTAAACTATTATCTAGCAAGCCCTGAGATGACTTCTCCTTGTTTAAAGCCCAGGAGAGAGATTTGTTACCAGCTTTTTCCTGGAAGATAAACTTCATAGCAAGTCACAGAATTCTGCCTGAATTCTTTGCTGGAATTCCCAGGCTTACAGGACGCAGGTGGTGATGTGATTTTAGCTGGCATTTTCTTGCAGGCTTTTCCTCTTGTGCTCATCTCTTATTCAGCATTCCTTCTTTGGTGGACAAAGACTCCGTATGATGTGGTCAGTATAGCTTGTGGTGTTAGATCCAGCTCAGTCTTCCTTGAGTTTGACTGCTGAGAAGAGATGATGTATTTCTGTGGGAGAGCTTTACTGAAAGGATTGTGTTAACAGCATGTTCCACTTTGTATCAATCCAGTATTTGCTTTTAATGCACCTTTCATTGTTTATCAAGTACTGTAGCATCCTGGATTTGTGGATTCATTAACAGTTGGGCTGTTTCATCCTGCTGCCAACTACCTCATTTATGTATGTAGTACGTACCATGTTGAAGGTGAACATACTGAATTCATTTTTCTGCCTCTTGTTTTTTTTTTTGTTTGTTGAGGCTTTGTCTATTAAAGTCATTTTTTTCAGGCCTGTCCTCCTCACCTCAGAGCTTGAACTACACTAGTAGTTCTGCTGAAGTATTTATTTTGTGTTAATCATACTTGTCCTAAAGGTATTACATGGTGTTGCTTTGCTGTGTGCAAAGCAGTCTATTTCTACTGGACTGAGAAGGCCGAGTACCTTCAGAAGCTTGTGTTCCCTTATGGGTCTCTGAAGTTGGTACGTTGAGTTCATTCTTCTAAGAGTACTACATCTTTATTCATCCACTGCTGAAGGTGTGAAGGTACTACTGCAGTGTAAACATTGAATCATCATGAAATTCTGCTTTTCCGTGGACTTTTGACTGTATCTAGTAAGAGGTATTGCTGTTGGTTTTTGTTTGTTTTGTTTTGTTTTTTTAAGATTCTTATGCATATATTTGATTAAAGGTATAAACACTGGATCTGTAAATCGGAGCTTGTAGAAGTAAAGTTAGATGTAGGTCTGCACAAGCCCAGCGATGTGTTACCATTTAAGAGATTATATCAGACTTCTATTCTGAAACAAAATATAACTCGTATGCCAGGGGCAATCTTCATGATAATATTACCCTGCAACTTCCTTTAAAAAGTCAAAGCCGGTACAATATGCAAAATCAGAAGCACAATAAGGGTTTAGGTAGACAGTACATAGTTACCTAAACTAAAAACTCCACTAGTTTCCATTAATGTTGATGAACTCATTCACTGGTAAAGGAACGATGCTGGGCCTCTGCCACAGATGGTTATAATTTTGGGAGCACTTTTTATCTATCGTGCTGTTGAAGTGCTTACAAAAAAAGGTGCAGTATCTCACTCCAGTGTTGGTGTATTAGTCAAGTCACAATTTGGAGAAGAGAGTTATGCACTGAAATTAAATGAAATGAAAGTGTTTATTTTTTTCACAGAATTAACAAGTTTTAAATAACTTCAGGATCAGGTAGAAACTACTGTTTATTTTGAACTTTTGTTTCTATTCAGTTTTCAGGTTCTTGTAACTTCTCATTTTAAGCCCCATCTCGAATAATGTTGTATTATGAGGTTAATGTGATAATATCCATATATATGCTGATATAAATAGTACATTCAAAAATATTAATAAAACACTGACTATATTCTAAAGTCCTAAATAAACATGAATAACCTATGTAATTCCTTTTCAATACAGCTTAGTTTTACAGAATACTTTGGCACTTCATATACTGAAAATTAGTAAACAATATCAGAGATTTGCAATAGACTACCGACAGTGAATAAGTTTTCTTGTCTGCACATGCTTTCTTCTAGTGCAGCCTCAGCTCTGTTTATCGTTTCTTTTAGACGAACCACTATTGACTCAGAGTAGCAAAACCAGAATATACCATCTTCCATCTCATTCTTCTATAAATCAGTGTTACAGCATAGTTTCTGTAACTGACTGAAATACCATTGCCAAATTCTTTCTGTTATAGATCACTGACCTTATTTTATGCATGTGCTTGTTAAGAAATGACTTTCAAAGGCTCAGCTGGTTAAGCAGTTATGAGGTTCTATACAGTAATAAGCTATCGTCCATACAACAGATGTATTTATTTGCTGTCATTTTATGGAGGCACTGGATGTACCTTTGCAGAGCTGAGTTTCAGAAATGCAGCTCCTCTGTTGTTCTTCCTGTGGCACATGTAGTATGAAGAGTGGGAGTTATTAAAATCAGTTCCCCTTTTTTTCTGTTTTTTGTGTGCTTTGTGTTTCTCTATTGTGTTTTTAATCATAAGCTCTCAAAAGTAGCTTTCCTATTAGAAGAAATATGTGGGATATATTCATGTATACAAAAACTTCTATGATCTCAGACTGTCTGCAGCTTTGGATTTAATTCAAAGACATACATAGGTTTAATTTAAAACATGGAAATAGTTTAATGAATTTCAATACACTAATGGTATGTTCCATGAAGTATGCATGAGAGTTGTAATTCTGGGCCTAAACCATTTACTGTACAAAAAGGGAAGGACTTGGTCCAGAGAGAGTATACTCTTCTGGGAAATGATATTAAAGCTGTTTTTCATACAAGACCATGAATCCTTTGTAATATGTTTTATTTTACTTGAAAATAAGCATAGGATAAAAACATGAAAGTTGTGTTTGACTTACATTAAACACATCCTAAAACTGGTGATATGGAAAATGTAATTTATACTTTTTTTCCTTTGGAGAATATGTATTAGAGTATCATTGTAATTTTTAATATTTCTTAAAAGAAGTACTAAAACTCTTCTTTATTTTTTCACACCACTTTAAAGGATTTTTAATTAGAAAAGCAATCATCAGTATAGCATGATTTCAAATGCAGATTCAGTAAAGGCAAGAAAATCTAAACTTTTTCAGCTTTCCACAAGACTAACAAAAATGCTGCAGAATATAGTCAATAGTTAAAATTTTGCTTATAGTATTACAATTTTTTGGTATAACAGTGTTCCTGTTTCCACACTTACTACACATTAGTGTAGTTTTTAAGCCTAAATTATGGTGATTTAAAAATAAAACCTTTTTGTCTGTTTTCTGGTCTCAGCTATGAAGAGACATTGCACAAAACTACAGAAAGCATCATGGGGCTTGCTTATATGTGTTCATATATTTAATTAATCTCTTTCGATGTATTGATTGTTTTCACTGTTTTTCTGCTTATATTTCTTGTGCCTTGTGTGTTTGTTGGCAATAAAATAGTTCCGTCTCAGTTTCCACTATTTGGGTTTCATCTGTTATCAATGAGAAATTGAATACTGTCTGTCTTCATTTACATAATTTAGCACCCGAGCTGGGCTCACAGATACATTTAGCAGTCACTGTTGCAGTGCCCTTAGCCAGGCACTTTGCTCTGGAATGTTTTTGATAATCTTCTCAGACTCTGGTTTGTTTTTTTGGCTTTTTTTTGCTTTAAATTTAGAAATCATCCTTACCATCGCTGGTCTTTGCACTGTGTGCTATGCAATTGATGTTCAAAAATGCCATCAAAGTGTAGTGTAGATGTACACAAAAACAATAACAAATAAGTTGAGCACAGTTCCAATGATTCCAAGGAGTGCTAGAATAGATTCTTCTTTTTCCTCCTTCTCCTCTTGCTTTTTTACATCCTCCAGTGTTGTGATAGCAGAGGTCCCCATTTTTCCTGCAAATATCTTCACCAGTATTCTGGCAGCTAGCTAGAAGAAAGCAAGCAAATAGTAAATCTGGTCTGACGAATGTGCAAGCTTTGCTCTTTTTAAATGCAATTCTGTACGTCTTTACAAAATATTTCTAATTTCTGTGTTTATTGAGTTGTATTCATCTTTTGTTTTCTTTTTGTATGAACATGTAGATGTTAGAAGTAGTTGTTCTATAGATGCAGATCGGGTAGAAGGAGAGAAAAATAGCTTGATGTTTCAAACTATCCGATATGCTTTATTATAAAAGAAATTTAAAATTTGTCTTTAGCCAGCTAATTTGTTTCCATATGAAACATCAAATAAGTGAAAGCAGGTATGTGGGCATTGTCAAATGCTCTGGAATGCCTGGAGAGATTATGTGAATTTTCAGCTGTTGTTAAATATTTAACTGTCACAATACAAAAACAGTTGCAAATATTCATGTCTGCTGTTTCTGAACATGGAAAATATGCCTCTTTAGCACACTATCTCGGTCTTTTTTGGCTGGTAAGCCATAAGTAGGCAGTTGCAGGTGAGATCTTATCCTTTTACTTGTTTAATAAATCAGCTTTTGGACATCCATGCAACAGTAAACATTGAACAGAAAATGTCTCTCTTCAAATATAAAGGTTATTACTACTACATATGCTTATTACTGCAGTATGCCAAAGGACAGTAGTACTTTTATAGTAGCAAAATTCTGTGCAGTTTAAGGACTTGAGATAGGTATTTACAGATGCGTGTATGATTTATTATCTTTTTTTATTGCAAAAGTGAGGTTGACAGGTCATCTCTGTTACTTAGCTGTTCTTGTGTTCTTAATTTATAGTCAAATATCCTCTAGAAACATATACCCTGTAAAATTATGTTCTTTAATGGCCGAGATGTTGATACTATATGTAAACTGCTATGCTATTTTAGCCATATCGATCAGAATTTCTAGTCTTATCTAAAATTTGATTGGGCTTTCTACTAGTTCAGATAACCTACGTTTATGGAAGATTTGCGATCACATTTTATAGTGCTACAGCATTTTTCTCTCTTGGCAAACATCTTTAATCATTGATGATAAACGTATTTCTGCTGTGAGTCTAATTAAAGCCATCAGCTCAGAGCATATCTCCCAGAAAGGTTAAAAAAAAAAAAAAAAAAAA
>VXAL01010203.1:7326-72182 GCA_013399475.1 Chauna torquata | reverse complement strand
TTTTTTTTTTTTTTTTTTAGGGGGAGGTTTGGATACACTATAGTAAGTTTTGAGCATTTGCATTATGTGAATAGAAGTTTTATAATATAGTTGCTGTACCTAACTGTTAGTGTTTTTCTTTCACATTGCTTGAAATAGAGGCAGGGTTTGTACTTCTGGACAAATATTAAAAATATATAGAAAGAGAACCCTTCATCTTTCTAGAAAGATATAAAGTCTAATTGAAATAGGAGAAAACTAGATCCAAACCAGGAAATGAGACTTAGAGGAGTCTCTTGGGTCACTGGAAGCTCTGCCCCATGCAAGCAGCAAACCTCTTGGCATGGGAGATGAGCGTTACTGTAGAATCAGAGTTCAAATTTATCTTAGATTATAGAAGTCAATTTGTTCAAGTTTTAACCTGTTTTTCCCCTCTTCTGATGTATTAAATGTAAGCCATACTTGTAACCATTTGCAGGGATTTTTAAGTTTAACTTTACATTTCCTGTTTCTAGATTGTGCATTCTCTATAGAACGCCTTTTCCTTTTCAGTTATTTCCTCTTAAATGTACATTCATGACCATGCCTCTCCTGTCTGCGGTGGCAGATCTCTGAGAAAACAAATGAAACAGCCGTAAATTGGAAGTAGTTTCCACTGGTGACTTCTACTGTGGCTGCCAGCACACCCTTGTTTCCTTCGGCAAAGGCAGAAAGATGGTCATGTACATTGTTCAAAAGTAAAAAGAAACTGCACGTACAAAAAATAGTTGGAGAAAGTCGTACTTTTCTGGGCCTCTAAAATGACTGAAATTCAAGAAAAAGTCCTGAAATGATCCAAGTCTAGTAAATGAGAAGTGATGTACAGAGGATGGATTGAGAGCATCTATTAACAACAAAAGCCAGGAGTGTTTGTATCTGTCGGTGTGATATATTTAAAACTGGTTTTGGTTGGTTTGTTTGTTTGTTTTGTTTTTTTCAAGCAGTTGTTGTTTTCCTCGGGTGTCTGTTTTGCCTCATGCAAACATGATGTTTGCAAGCACTTTGGGGTAGAAATTCCTAGTTTAGTCATGGTAAGAATCACAGAGGGAATGCCTTCACACTAGATGCAAGTAAAGCAGAACTTTTCATCATTTTCTTAGAAATTATTCTTCTCTATGGGTTTCTTCAGTCTGCTGTAAAGTGTGAATATTTTTTTATATAGAGGATATGCTGTATTAATAGTTTCTTTTATTTTAAAATAAATAGGTATACTCTTCGTGTTATGTTTTAAATGTCCATTGCACTGGAAATAAGTGTTATAATCTTATTCATACCCAGTTAAGTTGTACTGAGGATGTTAAATGAATTGCAAAAAAATTTATTGCTGTTCAGTATTATCTATTTAATGGACCATTAGGCCTGGCTATTCTTTGTTTGAATATTGTATAATATTAAAAGAAAGCAAATGTATTAGACTCAGTTGGGGCATTATCTTTTTATAGATATTTATGCATTTTAAGGTGATACTTTGATCCTGTGAAACCACCTGCCCTCATGTGCTTTTTCTTATATCAAGGTTATAATTGCATATGGATAAGCTTATGTCTTTTTAAGAAAAAGATCTATATTGGTGATGAATAAATAGATGTGTGGAAAGCAATCAAAATGTTTTGAAATCACACACAATTTTTGAACCTTAATCAGTTATTCTTCAGGGGTAACGAGACTGTGTTTAGAACTTTTCAAAAATGCAATAGGTGCCTTAGTATTTCATGACCTTTAAGCATTTGTGAAAGTCTGCAATTTTCAAAAGATGGATGCTCAGCAGTTTCCAAAAGTCAGGAGTTCTTAAAAAAACTTCAGATTCCTCTTCCTTCCACCAGCCCCCCAGATCAGAACTGCTCATTATTAGTGTATAACGGAGATCTAAATTGCAAATATTCCAGCAGGCAGGAGGCTAACGGAATAGTAGTGATCCCAGTGAAACTCGACGTTTATTACCTAAAGGAATGGGAGGGAGGGATAGACCTTATCCCACTGAAATATGAGATGCTTTCCAGATGTTTTGCATCCCTACCGATCTTAGTAAGTAGCACTGACCTTACTGAGATTTCTGCTTTTCATAAATGCAGCAGAATAAATTTAGACCTGAGATGCCTTTTTGGTGTGAATTGTGAGTATAGATCACAGAATCGCAGAATGGCTGAGGTTGGAAGGGACCTCTGGAGGTCATCTGGTCCAACCTCCTGATCCAGCAGGGCCAGCTAGAGCAGGCTGCACAGGACCATGTCCAGGCAGCTTTTGAAGGTCTACAAGGAGGGAGACTCCACAACATCTCTGTCTCCTCAGATGTGTGCTGCCTGTTGTCCAGAAAGGCTATAATGGACTTCCTTGCTAATTATCAAGGACAATAAGACATTGGTTTTTGGATGTGTCCGGTCCTTCCTGCAATTAATAAGGCAACCTTGGTAATAAAGATGCTGCTGTTACCTCCCTTTACATCAGCTGTTTGTGGTAGCACCGCGAGTCCAACCTCCCAGAGCGCTGGTGTCATCACCCACCCCGTGGTGGTGTTGCCCTGCTGCTCTCTGAATAAAATATCTCTACCTTCGTTTTGGTGTAAATATTTGGCATGGTTCTGGGGCTTGCACGTTCCTCAGCAGTTCACTGCCGCGCAGAGTCAGAGACCGTAGACCGCACCAAAGTGGAGAGAAGCAAAAGAGCGCACAGTTTGCGTGTGCATAACGTACAGGACCATCCGGCCGTACTTGGTGTGGGAGTTGGGAGCACCATACAGGCAGCTGTTTGGAACAGATATTTGTAATTACTGAATAACATTTTTGACTTTGGGGTAGCAGAGAATCCTGGATAACTTATCCATCTGTCACTTATTACAAAGCCAAGAATTTTAATCTCCTGTTTTCATTTTCATAGGACTGCTGTGTATTTGCAGTTTGGTAAGCCTATATATATGCCCAAATAAATCAGATGCTGTTAGTGCCTCCTTATACAACTTAAGTACCCATATAAAAATAATTCTGACATATGTAAGATGTGCTAACACTATTCAAATTATAGGATCTCTGTAAGCAGAATTATTTGTTTTTGCTTTGTGATGTGTAGGAAAGAAAATCCAACACAAGAAGGTACTTTATTTAATATGAATACACTTGCATTGCCCAATTCAGTAAGGCAGAAAAAGAGCTGAGTGTGTTCCCGAGGTATAGCATACTTCAAAGAAAACAGTGGCTTACTTTTAACACTTGTTCTTCATTGATGTTTATGTTTGCTTAAAATTCAAATTCCTGCGGTCATAGTCGATGAGATACCTGTATGTAAAGATGATAGTCTAAAGCTTCCATTGCTTCTGCTTGATGGAAACAGGATTTTTTTAATTCGCAGATTTATATGTTGTATTCTTCTCCGTGTTACTAGTATTTTAATTTGGTTCCTTTAGAGGACTTCATTACAGGATCTCAATAACTTTTTTTACAAAGCTGTATCATTTATATTTCTGAAATACTCTCCTCAACTATGTACCTAATGACATCTACAGGGAAGACATATCTCATAAATCCCAACTAACTAAATATGCTGCGAACACTACAAGCAGTAAAGATGGTGCTGGAGTCTGAGTGCTGCAGGCTTTAAGGCTGCATTGAGGCTTTGGTGTGAGCGCTGCGGGACTTGGTGAGCCTCTGCGTCCCTCCGGTAAGGTTCTGCGAGCACGTCTGTGGATGCAGCCAGCCAAGGAAGGAGGAGATGCACACGTTAGCAAATAGTAGATCTGGGCCAGGCGGTTACTTTACAAAGGGGTGCCATGTGGTCCTAGTGGCTTAAGCGTAACAACTTAAAAATTGCATGTTACCCAGTCTGGAATATCTAATTACAAGTAAATGTGAGATTTTAAAAAATGTTCAAGTCTTCTTATCCTATTTCAGAAGACAGAGATGTATCTGCAGAAGATGCATACTGTGGTCAGTTTGGCATTCTCTTTCAATTGAAAGTAGGCACAAGAAGTAGATAAACTGCCAAATAAAGAGAGTAAACAGCAATTTGCCAATTTTGAGTTCTTTACAATGGGTTTTATACTTCTCCAGATATCCGGTCTTAAGAAAGAGAAGTTGTTTCCCCTCTTTGGCTTTAGCCTAGGGGCTAGGGGCAGTTCTCTGGTATTTTGGACAAACGTACTTGCATGGGTCATAATGTTTAATAAGTATAATAAAAGCCTTGGACAAAAATAATGTCAGACACGGTATCAAGGAATTGAGTTTGAAGAGTCTAGAATGCAGTATTTTAAAAACAATGACAAATCATTAAGGTTTAAAAAAAAAAAAAAGGTAGTTGTTCCCTAAAAGTAGATTGTTTAAACTGAAACCAAGTGAATGCATTTCATTTCTTCCAGAAGGGATCAATTGCAAAGCAACGCGTGTTAGTTGAATCTGCTAAAAGTACAAATTCTCTCCTGTCTTTCTGGAAAACATTTCCATTTTAGAGTTACGTCAGTTCAGTTTCCCTCACAGCAGTAATTTTGAATGTAACTAGCCGTTCAGCTAGCAAAGGAGGAGAGCGCAAGCAAGCACTGAAGGATTTGAAATGATATATTCTAGCCTCCTGAAAATTTCTTGGTTAAACTAAGTACAGAAAGAAAAGCTTTCCAGGCATGAAGTGCTGTGGTTATCAAAGGGGTCATATTTCTCCTCCGTTCGCTGTCTTCATAACAAGCAGCTGTTGTTTAAATGGAGGAGGTGCGTCGTCTGTAGCGCTGCAGGCTGGAGGTGGTTTCTGAGGAGGGCTAGGCTAGGAGGTTTCATCTCTTTCTTTTCCCCTCACCCTTTTTGCCCAGGAGCCCAGATGCACCAGCCCTTCTCATACACCTGTTCCCCTCAGGCCTGTCCTGGTTTCTTTTATGGCCATTTTATGCATGGTGGGGATTTTTCTGTGGGCGATCATTGTTCACTACACAGTAGGCGCTGAGTGTAAGGAATGAATGTGTGTGCATATGTATATGTATTATTGCAAATAAAATGTAAGAATTGGCAGATAAGAAACTGATTTTCTTAAATGCCAGTGTTTAAGTTCCATGAAGTTTGCTTTAAATACATGGTATATTTCAGCACAGGGTATTTTTAGAGCCGTGATACCGGACCTGACAGATTAATGCTTTGTTTCTATAAATTTGTGGTGTTTAAATAGTTTCAAAACACAGATAGCAAACTGCTGATCAAAGAAGAGAGAAAACCTTAAAACTTGGACAAACTTGCTTGTTGCATTTTGGTTGGCTATTTATCCTGTCCCATCATGCTGCATTTAGAGCAAAGGGATTGGTAATGGGACATGAAAGTTTGTGATATGCTGTAGCTTGGAGGGTGAGATGTGCTAAATGAAACATTAAGGAGTTCTTCTGTGCTTCATTCTGTCCTAATGTGAGTTGTCAGTTAATTTTTTTTTTTTCCTGGAAAAAGCTGAAATGTATTTTATCAAACTCAGTCATTTGTAAATACTTTGAACTAGAGCAATGGCTTTTTTTTCTGCAGTTAGGTTAAAAATAGTATGTCCTGGGGACAGAGGAAGCAGCTGTGTTAAAGTATCTGCGTATTGTCACATTTTCAGGATTTCTATTAATGATATAAAGTCAGTGGGAATGACATCCATTACATATTTGTCCAAGCAAGTGGAAAAGAAAAATAAACAATGTGGTGATAGAGAATCCATTAGAATTGTATGTGTCTCTGCATGTCTTTCCTACGCAGAGGAGCTGATATCTATATTCTGCCCGCAGTTACTTCTATAATACGTATCTCTCTCAATCTGAGCAATACTAAGGCAGTGAACTTTGCCCACCTGATATATATTCTTATTCATCTTTCCTGGTTTGTGGTTCATATCTATGCAGATAAAATATGTATCTTTTTCAAAACTTTTGCATGCTCTGAAAAATGCGTGATTGTTTTTAAGATGATACTTTCTCCGTGAAAAGGAGAAAAGCTATGTCTCTTAGCAGATAACTTCATTTATTTCATGACCATAAATATTCCTGCAATAATGCAGACAACTTTTCCCAGCGGAGAAGATAATTGTAAATAAAATGGATGATATTTAAGTCTTTCTAATAGCATAAGCATTAATAAAGAATACCAAATGCTACACTGCTACACCATATGGCCTTTGACTTTGAGTAAAAGGTTAGAATTTTTCCCCCACAGATGTTTGTTTGCCATTTCTGCTGGCATACACCTTGAGCCAGGATTGTATATTAAACTCCTAGAAATGAATGTAGAATGTGGTAATGCTATTGTGCACGTTGTTAGCACTTTTTCTTTTGTCCTTTTGTGTCTTTTGCTAACCTCTGTTTTCCAGGTATCTTATTGAGATTATTCTGGACAAGTCCATTAAGACGTAAATTTTAAATGGCTAATTTCAAGTACCACATTTTATAATTAAATGTCATTAATATTTTAATATTATTAGACTCTAGCTTTTCTATTTAAAATATCTGTTCTAAGAGTGGAAGGGCCATCTTCAATTTTAGTAATTTATGTAAACTGTTTTTCTCTTAGTTTTGGATATGGCCCGACACGTTCCCCTCTACCGAGCCCTGTTAGAATTGCTCCGCGCTATTGCGTCTTGCACGTCGATGGTGCCATTATTGCTTCCTCTGTCTGGAGAAAATAGTGAAGAGGAGGAAGAACAGCTGGAGTCACAAGCTTCCGTTGGGACCTTGTTGGCTAAAATGAAGACCTGTGTAGATACCTATACCAACCGATTGAGGTAATCATTTTTATCATCCCTAACTTTCCTTTAGCTATATTTTGTACTTAACCTACTATGAATATAGAAGTGAAAGAAGATTGTTCTGTATATTTACGGGTGCTGCAGTCTAGCGTGAGAATATACCATCTCTTTGATCTAGGTTTATATTTAATATGTATATATTCTGTTTTATTATGCTACTTACTAGGAAGTTTTTTGTATGACACAAAGAAGTTGGTTTCATACTCTTGTTACATCATCAGAAACTGCATACTGATCAGAAAGAGGAGTGCTGTTCAAGAATCTGGGAGCCTCAAATCTTTCTTAAATTTCTTTTCAGAGAGGTAAATCTTTTGTTTGCAAGACTCTGCATTTCCTGCTGGCAGTCTGAAAGCAGGAGCATTCCTTGGAAGCTCTTACACATGCCGATTCTGTAAAGAATGGGACTTGGGAGGGCCAAACCAAATGATAGTTTTTAGCAGAAATATTCCAGGTTTCTTCTGTATGCTACTACGTCACTTTATCCATTGAGTAAGGACCAGCTTCCTCAGTGGATTCTCCATCAGAGGTGTGGTGGTTTTACCCTGCTGAGCAGCTGAACTCCACAACAGCCGCTCTCTCACTCCACCTCCTCAAAGGAAGAGGGGGAGAAAATACGATGGAAAAAGGGCTCAAGGGATGAGATAAGGACAAGAAGGTTGCTCACCAATTACTGTCACGGGCAAAACAGACTCAACATAGGGAGATTAATAGAATTTATTACTATCACTAGCAGACTAGAGCAGTGAGAAACTAAAAGCAAATTAAAAACACCTTCCCCCCATCCACCCTCTTCTACCTCCTCCCCCCGCGCAGCGCAGGGGAATGGGGAATGGGGGCTGCGGTCAGCCCATATCGCTGCGTCTCTGTCACTCCTTGATGGTCGCTCTCTGTTCCCCTGCTCCAGCGTGGGGTCCCTCCCACGGGATGCCGTCCTTCCCAAACGGGTCCTGCGTGGGCTTCCCACAGGCTGCAGCTCTTCAAGAGCTGCTCCAATATGGGTCCGTACCACGGGGTCCATCCTTCAGGAGCAAACTGCTCCAGCACGGGTCCCCCATGGGTGGCAGCTCCCACTGGATCACCAGCTCCTGCATGGGCTCCTCTCCACGGGCTGCAGCTCCGGCCCGGAGCCTGTTCCTGGGGGGCTCTCCATGGGCTGCAGCCTCCTTCAGGCCACATCCACCTGCTCCGCCGTGGGCTCCTCCACGGGCTGCAGCGTGGAGATCTGCTCCATGTGGTACCCCATGGGCTGCAGGGGGACAGCCTGCTCCACCATGGTCCTCACCACGGGCTGCAGGGGAACTTCTGCTCCAGCGCCTGGAGCACCTCCTGCCCTCCTTCTTCACTGACCTTGGTGTCTGCAGGGCTGCTCCTCGCTCCTCTCACTCCCAGCTGCTGTTGCGCAGCAGTTTTTTCCCTTCCTTAAATCTGCTGTCCCAGAGGCACAACCAGCCTCGCTCACTGTCTCAGGTCTGGCCAGCGGCGGGTCCCTTTTGGAGCCAGCTGGAGCTGGCTCTTACCTGACATGGGGCAGCTTCTGGAATCTTCTCACAGAAGCCACCTCTGTGGCCCCCATGCTACCAGACCTTTACAACGTAAACCCAATACAAGAGGCTAACTGGTTAGTAGAGAAGCCTTTTGGGTTCCCTCATGAAGTGTAAGATTCAGGAGGCAAAAGATTCAGTTGTTATTCATAGTGAGAATCCTAACTGTATGGAGACTGTTGAAAATTTTTGACTAGTGATATCTGTTGGTGCCACATATGAAAAGCATGTTTCGACACATGGTGATTCTACAACAGTTAATTTGCCCATTAATACAGCGTCAGAGGTGAGCTGGTGCACTGCAGATGATTTGATATTACAAACGAATGCCCTGGAGCCATCTGTGCCTGGCTTTCCAGGTCTTCCGCTGTCTTCTGAGAAATTCCACATTTGACAGTTCTTGTCAAGTGCTCTTGCAGTCTGGCACAGCAATTAGCAAACGAACGGAGAAGTGTCTGAATACCCCTTCTCTGCAGTGATGCCATCCAGCTGTGTAAGGGTTGCAGTATAACGCCTGCAAGCTTGTTCTGCACGCTGTCCAGACTTCAGCAGACTTTTCAAGGAAACCCATACAGACAAGTCATGAATGACAGTTTCTTTCAGTAACCATAGACCAATCTTTAAGTTCCTCCTGTTATAAAATGGTTATGAAGGCAATAATAAGCACAGATTCTCTTTCAGGGAATGTGTAAACCCAGGCTAATTGGTAGCTGCTTTTCTTCCTTGATGATTTTTGTGTAGTCTATAGTTACAACATGGTTTTGCTTTGTCAGACCTGGTATTACTGTCCTATTATCTGTCTCAGGCTGGTTGGGCCATAGATCTTGGACAAGAGTAAGATTTAGACCAGCAGTCTTTTTCCTATTCTATTCAGTAACAACCAGTACCCGTGTTGCTGAATTGTTTTTCCCTCTAAATATTCTCTTTTTGACAAAGAAGAACTACGTATTCAGGGTAAATACAATGCAGCTTTGTGTAATTCTAACAACCAAAACTACTCTACTTTTATCTTCCTGCTGGTTCTTTTGCTGTTTCTGACTGTTCCAAAGACAGTGTCATCTTCTCAGGGCAATTCTGAGTGATTCACGTGGTGTTACGATATGGTTGCTTTTATCATCAATTCTCACACTGCAATACTGTGGCTTCTTATCTTCTGAAATGCTGCTATCACTGAGATCGGACTGCTGACTTACGTGAAATGTACACTTCTACTACGGCTCACAGGGCAGGAGACAAGTCTGAGAGGACCTGGTTTTAGTCAGTTGGCCAATTAAGTTGGTGCTGCATGTGGTTGCTGCTTGAAGGGGCACAGTCACGGGACTAGCTTTCACAGAAGCAAGGAGCCCCTGCATGCCTTCCAATACCTTGTGTCTCTGGGAGGTGCTGGAGTTGGTACAGATTTCACAACCAGCTTTTTGTCTCTGTTTCTTGATGTCTCCAACCTTTCTGGTTTCCAGAACTTAGAATTTGGGTTTTTTGAATGGCTGAATCAATTTTTTCTGCCAGGACTGAGGAAATTGGAAAGGCTAATGCTGCAATTCAGATTTCTGGTTTTTTTCTGTTAATAATTTTCTTCCTCCAGCAGTTGATGGGTTTCTTGATTCTATTTACTTGCTTCCAATATAAAGTTGGCTTGTTAAGAAACAATATCCATCTGAATAGGATCTGAAAATTAAGAACAGATCTGCAGGCACAATCAGTATTATTTTAATAATTGATGAATTTGATTTAAAAAAATTATGATTGGTTCATTTACACTATCTATATCACTTTCTCGCGTTATTTTGATCTATGAGCACAAAAAGAAATCTTGTCTTTCCCTAGTCAGTTTAAGCATTGTACTGTTTGTCTTTAAAGCATTTAAAGCAGTATATAGACAAGGATGAAAATACCAACAGCCTGAACAGCCTGGAGTCATTGGGGTGGAAGGTTTTAATTCTCAACCTTTTAGCTGAAGGTTCGCCAACAATATAAGCAAGTGCTGGCATGAATTTCTTAAATGGGACAATCTGCTGCCCTTTGTAGGTCAAATGCCAGGAGGAGAACATAATTATGGGATCTGCTTTCAAAGACAAAGTTTTCCTTTATCTGAACAGCAGTTCTACTTGCATGTCTACCAAATATCACTTCCACGTTGGAGCGAGACTGTCCAATTCGATCCTGAATTCAAGGGGGATGGTTCAGTTTTCGATTCCAGTTAGCATTCAGTTTCATTTACTTTCAAATGCCATAACGTTCCATTGGAAGATCAGGAAACTTCTGGATAATGGAGAAGACATCTAGGTATGAGATGTTCTCGTGACTGTTGGACCGCTAGGGAGGCAAAAGCCATCACTAATTTTGGAGTGGTCAGTCTTGTGTAAAGGGTTGCCCTTGGGGAGCGTTTGAGATGGTTGTTGCTGTCCTGGCTGAGCCCTCTGCTGCAGAGAACTCTGCTGTGCAGCAAAGCAAGCACACCTGAACTGCCATCTACTTTGTGAGCTTTGTGGCAGGTGCTTGAATGTGCCAAAATAAGCTGACAGCTTATTTTATTTGTGTAATGTGGATTATAGCAAGTCTGCGTCTACAAATCCCTAACTGGAGATGCTTTTACTTTCCACATGACCCTGGCCACCCAAGTGATAACTGCTTCAAGGGAGATCAATTCCATCATCTTGCACACTTCTGTCATTGGTCATACTGTAGCTAAGGGTTAATCCAGCACAGCTCCAGGCAGGCCTGCAGGTATCAGGCCCTGCCTGTCACATCGTTGTTAGGACCCCCATGTTTTGCTCTTGTGTGGGGATATTAGAATACAATCAGGTGGGCCTGAGATGTTTTCCTTGCTGTGGCTTTTCATTGTCTTCACTGTTATTTTGCAGAACTTGTAAGTGAAAGTGCATTCTGCAAACAACAATTTCCTTTCTAATCGGGTCCCAAGAATCCAGGCGTAATTTTATTTTTGTTTTTTAAAGACAAAACCACTGTCAGTTTCTTTTGATGCTCTCTCAAGGTCATGTTCAGAGTTAGCGGTTGGTTGCGGTCCTGCAGCCTTTACTGGTTTGAAATGCTTCAGTTGAGTGTCTGTAAATACAGTGCTTGAAGCCCCAAGGAGGAGTGTTGTGGAGCCATCTTAGAGGAGGCTGCTAGCTTTTCTCAGTGTTTTATTTGCAAAGGCATGTTCCCATGCTCGTTTTGCCTAATTTTAGGAGATTTAGGAATCCGTGTGTTACTGGAAGGAACATGCTTCTATTTGGTAGCTGTGGAAACCTACAGGAGGTGGGGGACCATTAGGGCTGACTGATACCACGGTTGCAAACCTGTGGCAGCTTTATCTCAGTAAAGTGGCAGACAGTATAAAACTGAGCGGAATTGTGTTACAAGCAACATCTCTGCAGTACAGAGGGGCTGAATGGTTCATTGCCTTCATTTTGTGAATAATTTGATAAATGTATTATTCCATATTATCATGTTTACCGCTAAGTACCTGGCATGAGTGAGTAACTAGAAGTATTGGCTTTAAAAATTAAAGTTGCCTTGGGACTGTATCATTCATTATTCATTTATCACAGTGTGAAAAGAAGGCTGTCATCTTCCAGCACAAGCTAAATTAATGGCTTAAATTATTAGCATGTACACTGCTGTCTCTTGTAGCAAATATATTAGTTACTGTCATCCCTTTAAATATGACCTGACATGATTTTGTCTGCTTTTCTTCAGTGGCTGAAAAACTGCAAAGGGAAGTTTCTAAGTCCTAGTTAAGTATTTGGCTCCTTCTCTACTCTGAAAATTGTAACATTTAGATAAAGGTTTGGCCTGTATTAAATAAATGGTATGTTTTGCTCCACACAAAATCTTGGAGGAGAGAAATGTATGGTATAACACAGACATTTAAATGTTTTCTAAAAGCAGAAAAAATGTACAGCAAAACAGTTATATGGTTATATTTTCTACTTTAGTTTATTATTTACAGGTAATATTGGTTCTTAAGTTTCTTTGGAATACCATTGAAAACCACATAATTAGAGCTCAGGATTTGATAATACTGCTTGTTTATCTGCATACATAAATGTATATGCGGGCTGCTACAGTGCAGGGAAGACTGAAGGATCTTACTGTCCTCATCATTTTTTAATTTTGGTATTTCATCTCCTTATTCATAGTTTTTTGGGAGAGCATGGCAATTCCCAGCAACTCCATGTCTGCAGCTGGGGTCTCCTTGGCCTTCTGAGGTGCTTGTGCACGGCACACAACTCGGAGAGAGCTCACTGCAGCTCTGAATCCAGGCAGGATTGCAGCAGCAGTATAGGAGTGGAGATGGTACCAAGAAGGGAGGACAATGTTTCCTCAGCTAATAATTCGTTTTGCCCATGTAATACCTGCTCACAAATGGGAGAATGGTCACCAGAGTGGTTTTTTTCATTAGCACACAAAATAATATCATGTGTTTCAGATTAAGCTAAGAAACAGGTTTGGGGACCAAAATACCGTCTTTGGTATTGCTGTAAATTTCCCAGGAGTAATGTTCGTACTGTTCTGAAAGTCGTGCTTCTCACCTCCAAGACCCAACCTAACAAAGCCTTCTTACAAGTATTTATTACTCAGGATCTGTACAGCAGACTGCTAGGCCACAGCAGGCTTACACAGGCTTTCTGAGTGTACTGAGATTCTTCTGTGCATCAGTTGTATGTGAAGCCCATTTAACTTTCCAAACGGCTTTAGATTACGTTTGTCTTACCTCTTTTATAATCATTTTAGGATGGAAACTATATAGACTTTTAGATTTTCCACACCAGGGTGTGTGAATGTTCCTGTTGTTACATGACAGAGGTGGGTATACAGACCAGATGCACACCCCCAGCAGCAGTTCCAGAGCTTTCATACAAGATTTAACCTTGTAGTGTACCTGCTTATTTTTTTTTAATTGCACTTATTTAATAGTCATAATGAACCATATTGTGGGGATATGAAAGGGCTGCTGTGGTCTTCTACTGTAAAAGAAATATAAAATCAAGTTTTAATAGCTCATCTACACTGAAATTCAGTTCTGTCTCAGGTGGCTAGTGATGACAAAACTGTGTGAACTTCAAAAACTATAATCAGTGTGAAAGTATATACCACTGGGGAACCTTTGACAGACTTCCCCATCTAGAGTCTAGGAAACAGATTCTAGGAAATTATTTGATTTACTGTATGTTGATTGTAAATAAACTGCAAAACTATAAAGCATTGTTAAATATATTCAAGTAATTGTATATATAACACTAAATATGTAGAGAAGAAGGTCATGTAGCAGACACGAGCTGCGCAGGATTCATCGCAATAACTTGGTATCCTCATTTAGACACCAACAGATTTGAATCAAGTAAGGGTATGAATGCAAAATGAGGGAAGAAGAATGGAAGTTGTCATTAGTAGGTTATGATAGGTTGCATTTTTTCCCAGAAGACAAAAGAAAATTACCTTTACCCTAACCATTAGAATGTAAAATCATGATTTGTATGAGGAAAATGAATGTTGATCATGCAGGATGTCTGATTTCAGGGTTTTGCAATGCCAACTAGCTTATACTCTGTGAGATGCCAACTGAAATCACTGATTAGGCAGAAAAAAGGTCAAATATGATACCAAGTTTCTTTTCAATGTCAGAAGTAGAATCAAGATATTCCTTGTCTGTCTACGTAGTTCACTGTCAGTAACTCAGTATGTCTGTAGGAGGCCTTAAGCATGTGGTTAAGCATTTGTCTAACAAGGCCAATACTGTAATGCTTTGCTTCTAAGACTAAGAAGGAGGAAAAAACTGGTAGACTAAATTGTAAAACCACGTGGAAGATGAAAGCCGTACAAGATAACTGTCTTGAAAATAAATTTATAAGAATTAGTTTCACTTTCAGTATCTTGACCAATGACATTTTCATTGCTTTTCATGCATCTTTCTCTTGCATAAGCCTGTTGACATTTCATTTTAACCAAAATTTCTTCAGAGTTTTTGTAGCAAATTAAGGATTCTACATCAATAGCAAGCAGTACTAAATCTGTACACCTTTCATGGGACTGATGGCTGCTAGCATGTCTGTGATGTCAGGTAGCACTGAGGTTTAGTGGACTTAAATATACATATCAAAACGTAATAGACTATTTAAAAAATCTTGGCCTAGATTTCCACAAGGAAAAAGACAGTGATTTTTCAGAAAGTGTAAATGGGAGAGGAAGCTGCTGCTTCTCTTTCTTAAACTTTTTCTTAAACTCTAAAACTACACTGTTTGTCTTTGATGCTTTCCTCCTAACTGGGAGTACTTGAAAGCTCACTATGGCTTGAAGTCAGCAATGGGCTAACACCCGTTTGGATTTAATCAGGAACACGGATACTGTACCGTGCTGCAGTAATGCATTCTAGTGATATTCTCGTTTGATTAGGTATCATACAAAGACTTTCATTATTAATGTAATCATCTCTGTTGAATACTTTAGAGGTTCATTATTTATGCATGATTTCAGTCTAGTTCAAAATACAGAAAGCATATTGTATAGTTGATGGTTGCTAAAATATATGTTTGGAACATCAAAGCATTGCATTGCTAATTCTTGCATAGATAGCTTTGTTTTGCTTCTAGGTATGGTAATGAGAAAGAAAACCAGTGGTTCTTGGCTGTTTATATTCTTTGGATCTTAAAATGAACGAAGGCTATTAAAATATTTGCAGAAAATGGGGGGGAGGAGAAGGCTTGTTAGCATTAAAATCTCAAAGTTTTGCAGGATAATAATGTAAATTCATGCTAGCTTTTAAACATAGATGTTTTAAAAAATATGCACATTTAGGTTGCAGCATTATAAAATACCACACCTTCATTTCAACAATTGAGTATGCTGGTAAAGACTGGGTTATCATAATCAAAATACGTAAATGTCTTAACATATTAGGCAACTCGCTTCTCCAAACCGCACTGTTAGTATATACTATATTTTAAAATTATTTCTTTCTAAAAAATCAAGGTGTTTAAATTGACATTTTAATTTGCAGTGCATTGATTATATATATACAATATAATATAGAAGCCTTCTATATTTGTAAGGCTTATAATTATGCTACATTAAGCTGCTTAATGAAATAAAAAGTTTTATCTTTTATAGCCCAGAAGAGAACTGCAGAGAGAGACAAACTTCATTTTTAATTCTTGTAATGCCTACACTGCAGTTTGTAGACATACTGTGAATTTAGACTAGAGGAAGAGCTATCTCCTAGCATTTTATCGTTAGTGATATTGTAGAGAATTGTTAGTGTATTGTGGAATAGGAGAGAGTACCATATTACCTATTTAGGTATTGACTTTACACCAGGATCTATGTGGGTGGATGAAGTGCGCATTCATGACATGATTTTTCTTATACTGATTTTGGAAGCTTTTCTAATAATTTGTGAAAATGTGCAAACATAAAGTCAGCATGCGGCGTAACAACCAAAAATACTAAGTGGTTGAAGCAAGAAACTAGTATAGTAGTATCACTGGCTTTGTGTTCATATTTTTCCTCTTCATATCAGATGTACTTCTGTTTGTCAAATCAGGACGGTATGTTCAGTATTGTCACAGCTGATTGCTACATTAAGTGATTAACCTGGAGATACACGAAGACATTCCAGAAGACTTGCTTTGACCTTGATCTTTAATCTCTGATAATTTTCCCTGTTGACAAACATGCTGAGTACTGTCTAATTTGTTGAAAAATATTCTCTCATGCTATATCCTATTTTTTTGTAATTTAAAAAAAAAAAAATACAGATCTAAAAAAGACAAAGCTAAAGCAGGAGTAAAACCTGATACTTCTGATCAAGAACCAGAGGGATTGACACTTTTGGTGCCAGACATACAGAAGACTGCTGAGATAGTTTATGCTGCTACCACCAGTTTGCGCCAGGCAAACCAAGGTAACATAGAAATACTTTTATAAATACTGTGTAGTGATTATTTGTAATGTGCTCATTAGCAGATTGGTTTAAATTGGTTTAATTGGTTTAAAAGCAAGAGAAAAGACTTTCCTCCTGCTCCCAGCCACTGACTACATTTTCAAATGTAGTCATTTGGAACCTTGTGTAAGTCTTAAATGTTAAAATCAGGATATAGCATAATTCAAGTTAAGTTAGAGCACATCTCACAGCTTTCAGCACAATTATGTAGTATGGTTTTTCTTCTTGTCAGAAGACGAGGCACGTGACCTTTAGTGGTAAGGCCTTTGCTATTAGAAGTAAACCTTGTGAATTTGCGTAACTAAATGCAGAACAAAAATCTGAATCATGGATTGAACCTGCAGACAGTCAAACAACCATCTGGTTGTCTAGTAAGGAAAACTAGAGATTAAGTAGCTTAATTGGTAGGAGTGGTTTTTATAAAGGAGTGTATAACCAGCTCCTGATTTTGGAGAGTGCACCAAGAACACTTGTTTGAGTGTCCATCCACGCAAGCATATATCAGACTTCCTTAAGAAAAATCATTAGAAGAATCAATAAATGAATACTAACAGCAGCAGTAGTCATTAATTATTTCTGAGCTAACGATCTTTTTTTTACTTTAAGCTGTTCAGATAATGAAAAGTAGTAGCTAGAAAAACAGATTTGTATGTTGTGAGTGATCCCCAGTTTTTGGAGTTCTCTACAGACACTGTAACCATAAATGTCATTTCAAGTTAAATAATCCCCAAATGGTTGGTGTACTTGTCTCAAAATTACATTAACTACAAATAATCATCACATTTTATATAACAGAAAAGAAGATGGCTGAATACTCCAAAAAGGCTGCTGTGAAGCCCAAACCTTTGTCTGTTTTACGCTCCCTTGAAGAAAAATATGTGGCTGTCATGAAAAAACTCCAGTTTGGTAGGTTGAGAAGTGTGAATGTTTGGATTTTAGAAAGCAGATACCTAAGAAATATGTAATCTATTGCAATGAATCCCTAATTAGTTTTAGAAGTGACTAACCTTTTTACAGATGTGACCACTGATACTTTTTACACGTGGAAAATTATGTAAGTCTGTATTTTCAGTTTACCAACTAATGTGCTCCTTGAACAAATAAAAAACGTGTTAGTGCATACACTAGATGAATTCAAGGGACCAGTCACAAAATTTAGTGATGGTGTTCATATTTTTGTTCCAGTAATGATTTGCAAGTTTTTCAGCGCTCAAATTCTATTGCAATATTAGTAATTTTTTTTAAGTTCATATATAGGCTTATATAGATGTTTGTTAAAAGTACAGCTTTTATTTTTATTTTAAATGGAATACAGATCAAAATGTGGTTTTAAAGTAAAATGAAACTGTCATAAACTTCATTGTGTACTGTTATGAAGGTCAATATGTTGCATTTGGAAAACGTGGTGAGAATCAGTGCTTATTGTGGCCATAAAGGGAACATGTTCAAAAAAATTCATAAAGAACAAATAGTATCTTATCCAAACAGAGCTATAAAATTATTGCAGAAACATGTTTTATGAATATTTTTTGAGTTGCAGTGACAGCGTTTGCAATCACATTTCTTTGCTGTTGTGTTTGTAAGGGATTTTCCTCACAAATGTTTGTGGAGTTGTTTGCCAAGAATAGGCAGGTTAGGAAAGTTTGTAATGGTAGCCCTTCACTCTGGCAACCAAGCTGCAGATTTTGCATACTAAGTGACTAAAGAAAATTAGCCTCACTGTAATTTTTTTTTTAATGATTTTTTAATAACATTGCAACCACCACATAATTGACACTCTGTTTCATGCTGATTCCATTATTAGCATTGTTATGTATTCATTTGTATCATTGTATTCCTGGTCTGGAGTAGCTGGTAGCTTTCCAAATCAGAAATGGCGTACGTTGGACATGGTGCATATGAAAGCTTGTACGTTTGCTGCAGGAATTCATTCGACTCAGGACTGGTAATGCTGTGTTTTCTGTGAGCACTGTTAACTCACAAAATACGTATTTTCGTGATGCAAATTAAACTTTCCTGATTTTAATACTCAGACTCTTTATCCAAGACTGATCCATTAGTAACTTCACTGTTTTCCCGATGCATTAAAATTTTCTTCTCTTCTAGATACATTTGAAATGGTTTCTGAAGACGATGATGGAAAATTGGTTTTTAAAGTAAATTACCACTACATGTCTCAGGTAAAAAATGCGAGTGACGCCAACAGTGCTGCCAGAGCCCGACGTCTTGCTCAAGAAGCTGTGACTCTTTCAACATCACTGCCTCTCTCATCTTCATCCAGTGTTTTTGTACGTTGTGATGAGGAACGGCTTGACATTATGAAGGTAAAGTTATTTTTATTTCCCTCTTTTGGCTTGTTGTATACGAAGAATCAGAAGTATTTCATTTGTACTTCAGTTGCTGTCTCAACTTCTAAACTAATATTAGTGGTGGTATTTTAGAGTCTGATCCTGATTTCTCAATAACTTGGGAGCGGGGGGTCCATCAACCAATAGAGCGCTTTGTTAGCCAAGGAGACTTAACCGGACAAGGTTCATTCTTCTTCAGCTATTCTGAAGGGAAAAATTTACTTTTGCTACTCCGTTGTGGTCAAAGTGTATCTTTGCATACTACAGTTTAAGTCAATTAAAAGCAGTAGATACGGAGAAGTACACTGTATGTCTCTGGACCTGAAGTTTGAAGACAGAGTTCTATTAATAACATGCAATAGGAGGTAGAGTTAGCTCCTTTCATTTTTGCTTTCCATTTGTAGTCTGTCTGGAGAAATGGACAAATGGCCATTAGCAGAGGGCTTCACTTACCCAGAATATCAAAGTGAACAGACTGATAGCCTGCATATGGTGATGATGTCTAACACTATTTTCTGCTAAGTAGCAGGTGGAAATAAAATGCTTCATATAACTTAAAAAAATCTCAACTGGGTGACAATTGTAAGGGTTCTTTTTGAAAACTGCCTTCTTTTTTACAATGGTAGGTTCTCATTACTGGTCCTGCAGACACCCCTTATGCAAATGGATGCTTTGAATTTGATGTGTATTTTCCACAAGACTATCCTAACTCCCCTCCACTTGTGAATCTGGAAACAACTGGTGGCCACAGTGTGAGATTTAATCCAAACCTCTACAATGATGGCAAGGTAGGTCAACTTTGCTCTTGTATATAGGAAGTGAAACTGATGAAACCTGTCTGTTTTTGTTCCTTTGTATTTTTGTGTCTTAAGTATGATAATTCTGAATTTCTGAGATGAAACAGTTTAAGAGTGGGGGACCAAAGGCCTTTCTAGCCCAGTATCTTGCCTCCACCTGTAAGCAAAAAATTATGGCCAGAAAGGTGATTTTTCCAGAGTGAGGCCTATTTTGTACTCTGGATTTGGCAAGCCTGGTAGTTTTCCCCAAATGCAGATCATACATCTGGATGCTTTGTGATAGTGTGGACATTGGGCTTGCTATCTCACAGCTGTGGCCAGTAGCGGTTACCTATGGGAGAGTATAAGAAAAGGGCAAGTGCTGAGCAGCACCTTCCCAGCCTCTGTCAGTTTAACAGGCCCCTCAGTGAAAAAAATTACCAATTTGTCCAATGGCTTTTTGAAACCCTGCATGTCTTGGTCTACAACACTGCACAGTAGTGAGTTCTACTGCTAGACATCGAGTGGTGTAGTAGCTCCTTTTCCTTTTTTGTTAAAATTTATGAAAATTGACTCTTAATTAAAATATACAAGTATGTGTTTGAGGCTGAGAGAGGTATTGTGCACTCTCTGAATTTAAAGGTGCTTGTTTGGTTGGTTTTTTTCCTTTTACAATGAAATGAACAGCCACTCCAGATGTACTGGAGAAAGGTGTTTTGTTAAAGCTGGTCTTCAAACTGAAATGGAAAGTGATTTAACAGTTTCAAATGGGAATGATCTCTTTTCTGAATTGTCTTAGAGATAATTTATTTTGTAATGACTTTATCAGCTGGATTGGACCAAAAAGCAAGTAATTTTGACCTAGAAAAATGTTTTTCCACCTTCCTTGCTGAATTAACCAGGCAGAAATCTATTTTGGCTAGCTGAAGTACCCAGGATCCTTTCCATGGACAAAGAATGCTTCATATCAGCTGCAACCAAATGCTCTTGCCAAGTGCTTTGTCTCTTCTTTCCATGCAAAAGTGCTTTTTCTTAAGGGTAGAAAAAAACATCCCTTAATCTCATTATTCTTTAAAAAAGAAAATGTAACTCTAAAATAAGGACTGAATAACGGTTTTGCTTAAAAAATAGTAAAAGTTTTGGAAATAATATTAAAAAGTGAAGCAAATGACGAGCCATCCAGTCTCCTTGGTATGGTGTGGTTCATTCTGAAGGCTCCAAAATCCTAACAGAAAGTCAAGCGCATACCAGGGAGATGCAACTTCTATTTATATTAAAAATAAGCACACAGGAAATTCTATAGAGCTACAAAAATGGCTATCTGTATGTCTGCACTGAAATCTAGACCTACGAAACAGCTTTGTGGCACTCCTTTAGCCTTTTGTAGTGCAAAAATTTTATCCATAGGCCAATGGTTTTCCCTTTCTCCACTCTTTCATGGGTTCCCCTTGCTCACTGTTTTCAGAAGCTGTAACATTCCTTTCCTGTACTAGACATAGGGTTTTCTCTTAACATAGACACAGAATATAATTCAAACTGGAGAGTTTATATCCTTTTTTCTGTGCCTAACATTAAGTTATGGTGAATACTGTCCTCTAAACTTCTTCTGTTTTGTCTCATTGTGTTCCCTATCTTTGATTGTTCCATTCTGTGATAAGGTTGAAGAACTCTGTAGGCTTCACTACAAAAATCAGGTCGGTCATAAGAGTTAATGAATATTTTCAGTTCCTTGTTAGTCTGTGTGACAGGGAGCACCTTTGAAATGCTTAAGCAGAATCATTTTCTTTAAAAACAACAAGAAGCGTTAAAAAAAAAAAAGTATTTAAAGAGGAAAGCAGAGAATCAGATATTAATGATTCATTTATTTTTGGAGCCACTAGAATCCATAAGTTTTCCTCGAAGAAAAGTAATATATCATGTTGTGTTCGTTTACTAGTATGCTGTTCTTCCTTATTCACATTATTCCTATCTGCTTTCATTTCAAATTAGCTTCATAGCAAATAAATTTTTGGAATTATTATACAACTTGTATTTTGGAATTATTATACAAAAGTTTGTCAAAAAAAAAAACCACAATGTAGTGTTAAAATTTTGTTCTGCCCACTCAAATATAATATTTGTCTGTGGTATTAATGATATCACCTTTTCAGGTGTGTTTAAGCATACTTAACACATGGCATGGAAGGCCAGAAGAGAAATGGAATCCGCAAACATCAAGTTTTTTGCAGGTGAGCGTTTCTTCTTTCTCTTCAGTGGTCTATCAGTCCTAAAACTTTCTCTTCTAGTGCTTTTAAAACAGAATTTTCTTCTTCAAATAAGCATAAATAAAACAAAAGTCCAGAAAATGTCCAATTGCGACATTTCTGTTCTTTCACTGGTAGTAACAGGTTCATCAGAAATTGTCTATGCCGTATTTTGTAAATGGACTTGAGCGTGGTCCGCCAAGGTCGACAAGCAAGGTCTGATCCAGAAGCTGTGTTAGTAAGCGTTGCTATTTAGAAGGTGAAAAGCCACCACAATCAGCCTGATTTCTAAGGAGTCCAGACCATAGGAGAACAACCATCAGACTCATGATTTGAGAGTAGATGCATCTACATACTAGTCTTCAATGAACAGTGAAGGGGCTGTGGGGAAGTTCCAAATGGTTAGTTGTCACTTAAATAAATATGCAGATGTTACAAGGATGAAGTTAATACGTTGTGAATGTCCAGCACTGAGTCATTCTCAGTGCCTCTTACAGGATGCCTCTTTAAGATGGATTTTTTTCTTCCACATGTAAACATCCTTTCATTGTACCAACAGCTGTGATGGGGTGCTATAATCTTTATTTACTTATGTCCAGGCGGTTATATTTAGCAGCTACAACTGGACTAAACAATAACGTCAATTTGTCAGAACCTGGATTGAAAACTCAGAGTATACAAAACTCCCAGATCATGTCCTTGTTCAAACATTTTCTTGTATTGGCAAATGATTATGGTGCTGCAAGGTTGAGAATGGCTGCCTCCCCTATACGAGAATCACTTTAATACAAATAAAAAATAAAAATTATACCTTTTTGACAAATGCTGGGACTTAACACTAAAAATCAGTCTTGTCTTAACTGGCAAATCCCCACCCTTTTTGTTCAGAAGTTAGACAGGAGTAGCTAATAATTTCAAACTAGTTCACTTCTATAACAGAATACGGTCTGATACAGTAAAATACAACAGGAGTTAATCAAGAGTTACATCTTACCGATTTCGTAAGAGCTCCTAGAAGCAATTCCAATTGATTCCACATTTTTTGACTTGTATCTGTGCAAATTGAGAAAAAAACATTGAACATGATTGAACTGAATGAGAGTTGAAACCCAATGCATATATTACTATGGACACTTTTTGTTCGAGGTATCAGAGCACCCAGCTTAAACTTCTAAGGGAACCTGGGTGCATGGTGTATATTTTGATACTTCAGTGCTTTTGTAAATATGTTTTGTCCTGACTGAGGCTCACCACAGATCTCAACTCAAATGCAGCAAGTTGTTCAGTGTTTTTAATACCTACATGAAAGTGTTTTCCTGAGAGGGGTCAAAATGTCTTACTTATCCTACAAAATTACATATAAGTGCATGTTGTTAAGCAGTCTAACAATCATCCAGGTGTGGTGGCAATGTTAATGTGAAATCAGCTCAGAAAAAAACAACTCTTGTTCGTTCTTTCTTATTATTCACTCTCTGTCTATGCTATATGGAAACTTTAGTTCTTGTACAAACTAACGGCCTTCCACGTTCCCACAGTACCTCAGTTCACTGTCATTTACTGGACTTCTAATCTGTGCACAGCCCAGATGACTGGATTTCCTGTACCGACTGCCTAGCTGGCAGTCTGAATGGAATACATGCATTCCTCTGGGGAAGAAGTTGGGTCTTCCTAGGTTGTTCCTCCTGTGTTGGTTCAGACAGCATCATTAGAGGTTGCCTGACTGCACAACACCTTCCAGTTATTTGCATGTCTGTTTTCTTTCCTGTATTAACACCAGGAGTAGAATTTTCATGACTGATATTTAAATCTCCTTCTAGGTATTGTTCTTACTGCATTAGTAGTTTCCAAATTGCAGAGCAATATATAAGCACATATATTGCCCTTTACGCTTGTATTAATAATGTAACAAAATACATAGTTATTTAAGGTGGCCATCTTGCATTTTAGGTGATTTTGGTATTCTGGGGCAGCAGCTACAGACTTCCAGATTTTTAACTCGGGGGACTCACCACCCTAGACAAAAAGGGTTTATGTAGGCTTATCATATCATAGAGTTTCTGTTGGAGACATGTAATCTTAAATGATCTTCATTTCGCAGAGACCCAGTCCAGCTGTATTGAGATCTTGCTTTTGTAAACAACAATTTTAGTAAAGCCAATCCTGAAACTTAGTAGTTCTGAAGCCTGCAGTGAGGATGATTGTGAGGAACATGTATCAAGTACTGCACTCTGACTTCAGTGAACCATTGTCTAACTCGAGTTGTACTGGATGTCATTCTCTCTAACAGTTCTTGGAAACCTCAAAATTTGCCAGAAGTTATTTGTTTAGTGCTGTAAAAATCTACAGTTCTGTGTTCTCAGAACAGTAATAAGTCATCAAGCCGTAGTTTGTCCTTGAAGCTCTTGCAAGGTACTTTGGTCAAACAGCAGTCTTTTCCTGTAGATCATACCCGTTATTGGTGACTGAGAAGACTTTACTCAGAAAGGTTTTTTCACCATCTCTTTCTTCAGTTACAAACTGTTCCCTAATGTCAAGTCTTACTGGTCAGTTCCTCTAGGTCAATTGGAGTATTAGCTTATTTGATCCGTAACTATGAGCTTTTGATTGCAGGCAAAAATCTTTTTTATGAGGAACTTCAAGACTTTCCTGAATGGATTCCTAGATCAGTAAGCTTCCAAGCTGAAAGACCCAACAAGCGTTTATAAGATATGCTGTTTATGATGGGGATTTTTGTGCCAGTTAAGATGCTTTGGAAAGATCAATGTAATTATTGTACAAACTGATCTAATTTGTTGGATGGTGCCTTGTTTGCCGCCTTCTTTTTGACAGTGCGATGAACCACTTCAGGTTACTAAAAACATGCTGAACTGCTTTATAGTATTAGGTTCAGAGTATCGGTGAGATTGCGTGGAAATTCTTCGCCAGTAACAAAAAAATAGGTGTATATTACCAAACGATCAACTCAACAGCATGTAGTCATATGATTGACTTAGTTATCATGTGAAGCAGTGTCCCATTTATTACATAAAGAAATCTAGACCTTTGGACTTCTCTTAGTTTTCTCCTAAGTGGCCAGTATTTCACAAATACACACAAAACCGGCTAGTTACTTTCAGGCCTGTAATGTGCTTTCTGCACACTTGGATTTTTGGCCTGTTGTAGTATGATCTTTCATTATTATTCAGTATAATAAAGACAATCTTTATTGAAAACATTTTGAAAGACTGCTCTGACTGAATGCTTTAATAAAGAGCAGTGGCTTGTGGCTAGCAGTGAGATAGCAGACTAGTGTGTATAAGCAGTATAGAGAAAGCCTTGCAAGTACATTTAAGTTTCGATGTTTTAAATACTTTTTATAAAAACAATGTTTGGGGGAGGGGAGCTCTAATTTCAGTGTTGCTGGGTACTGTAGTTTTCCATTGAGCCATATAATTAACATTTGGAAATGAGTGCAAAGTGTAGTGCCAATTAAGATAGCTTTCGCAGACATAACAGACTCAGAATGTTCTTGGTGAAAATTACCTTGTTTAGTATCTCTGTCACCTAATAAAATATTTTTTTGTTACAAGAAACTCATTTTAAACCCAGGGATTTTTTTTAATAGATTAACAAAATAAATTCTTTTTATAAAGCATGTTTCAGAAAAAAAAGCATGCTCTGAAAATTATGAAAATACTTTGTATACTTCAAAATAGCCTCATCTGAAATTGCTCTTGAATTAGGACAGCTCTACAAGGACTTTGCAAAGTTGCGTAGTGAATCCAGAGAAATCAGGTTTGTCTTCAGTTCTAAAAGTGGTTAACTTTGTGTCCATTCTTATTTTATATGTCTTAGTTCCCTAGTCCACAACTAAGCCAACTAGAGACAATTATTTTCTCATAAATCATCTCTCTTCAATGGCAGGTACTTGTGCTGGTACAAAAAGAAAGAGGAGGCTCCTTGGAGAGTGACAGAGAATGGCTTTAGAGTGGGGGACAGAGGGCAGTGCTGGTTTACACAAGCTGAAAGAGTTTGCTGAACTGTCCTGTTGCATATCCAGGTTTGATTTCATAAAAGGTGTTTGGGGTAGACATACAGAGGTTGAACTTTGTGTTCTGTAGGGAGTCTGTTTCAGACTGGCCTTGAGATGCTCAAAACTGTTTAGTGAAACATGGTCTGCTGCACTTATGGTCTGCCGCCAGTCCTCACTTTGGTGCTTGGCTTGTTTACATCTGTAACCTTAGTAATCAATTCTGGAGATCATATAGGGTGAGTTATAGGCCAAGTTTAGTCTTGTAGGTTGGAGTGACGTTTCTGTGGCTCTGAAAGGTGACTTCATTTTCTTCAAGACTTGTGGATAGCCTTGGAACACTAGGAAAGAAACACTGTAGAGTAGGCAGGTTCTTCAAAAACCAACTGCTCTGTCCAAATACTATTCCTGTTGGTCATGTCTTGAAGAGTGGCTGTTTATGTGTGCAGCTCATTCCTGCACCACATGGACTTGCTTGGATGATTTTAAACAAAAAAAAAAAAAGAGAAGATGGCATCACCCCCTGGAATTCATGTAATGTCTACATCACAGTCTACATCACAAGCTATTTATGGTGAAGACAAAGCAGCCTTCACTTGTAAGAGATGAGAAAGTGCAATACACTAGTGAGAACTGTAAAGGTGCTCCTCCAAAGTCTACAAGTAAGCTGAACAGAGGATTAAAACTGAAGAGAGTTAAAGTGTAGCTATACTATCTTCAGTAACAATCAGTGTTAAATTAGTCTGGAATCTATCAGGACATACTAGGTTATGGTAATTGACTAAATAGTCATTAACATTTTCAGCTTTATGCCATGGAAATGGGTTGAGCAATAAGCAAATACATAAAGCAAAATAAACACTTGCAATGATTTTTTCAGGGTTCTATGGCACTTTTTCAATTTATTCCTTGGAGTAATTATTTGATAGCACAAGGTACATTTTCTGTTCCAGATCCTAAAAGGCTGTAAGTTTCTGTTTCAGCATAGTAGAATGGCAACCCTGGACTTCAGCAGAAGAGATTTCAACTTGTTCAGGAATTGGCCTTGGAGAGCTGGTTGCTCAGTCCCCTAACAGTTCCAGAACGGTCTACTCCTGTGTGTGGAAGTCAAGCAAGAGTAGTAGAAAGCCAGCATGGGTAAATAAGCAAGTCCTGCCTAAGCTCAACTGCAAAAAGAAAGTATGCAGATGGTGTAGGAGGGGATGGGCTGCACACAAGGAATATAAATACAATGGCCAAATGTCTGAGGAAAATCAAAACTCAGCTGGTGTTGAAAATGGGAAAGGATATAAAGAAGAACAAGAAGGACTTCTTGCAAGTATGTTGGCAGCAAAAGAAAGCTTTAGGAAAATTGTGGTCCTGCCGCTCAATGGGGCAGGAAACCTAGGGACAAAGGACATGGAAAAGGCAGAGGTAATCTCTTCCTCACTCTTTAGGGCTAAGATTTGCTTTCCTGTGTCCATGAGCCCCTACTAGGAAGGTCTGTGAGAAAGAGGAATTACCCACAGCAGAGGAAATAAGTATTCAAGCTGACTGGACCCACAAGTTCATGGAACCAAATCTCATGCATCCATGTCTGCTGAGGGAGCCAGCCAATGTCACTGCAAAAACACTATCTCGATCTTTGAAAGGTCACAGCAACCATGGGAGTTTCCTGATGACTGGCAAATCTCACACCCATCTTCAAGACTGGCAAGAAGGATGGTCTGGGGAGCTACAGGCTGGTCAGCAACACTGGAGTCCTTGGAAAGATTATGGAGCAAATCCTCCTGGAAGCTATTTTCAAGTGCATGAAAGACAAGAATGTGACTGAGAACAGCTAATGTGGATGTACTGGGGTGAACAGGGGCTGACTAACCTGCTTATCTTCTACAACGAGATGACTGGCTCTGCACAAGGGTTGAGCAGTGGATATAGCTTACTTTGACTTCAGCAAAACCTCTGATGCAGTCTCCTTTAGTATCCTTGTAGCCAAATTGGTGAGATGGGGATTATAATATACGGTCAAAAAGTGGCTGCATCAATGGCAGAGAGATAAGGAAGATATAAAGAAGATGGAGCCAGACACTTCTTAAAGGTGCAGAGCAACAGGACAAGTACCCATTGACACAAGATGGGACATGGGAAATTTTGATTAAATATTAGGAAAAACTTTTTCACTGTGGGGGTGATCAAACACTAGGATAGGTGTCCAAGAGAGATTGTGGAACTTCCATCCTTAGAGATACTAATGTTTGCTCTCCCTACAAGGGACAAATATGATTTGGAGATCTAAGCTGTAGTTCCTTACATAGCGTAGCTTTCCCAGGATTCAACTTTGTAATCAAGAGATGAACTGAAGTTGTGAACTGTAACTATAGAACTGATGTAGAAAGGTATTAGGAAACCTTATTTTCAATGAAGTACTTTTTCTTAGATTAATATGTTAGATTTGGTTGTTAGAAATCTCATACAGCATTTAAGTTTAAAATGCTAAAGTGTTTTAGGGCTCGAGTTTGAAAATAGTAAGAAAGCTGTTGGAAAATGTCCCCTCCATACTGGGAGAAAAAATGCTTTGTGGCTATTCAATAGAAAACAGCTGCAGGACTAAATAAATTGCTTGGAAAGAATTAATAACTACATATTTTTTCTGGCTCAACGATTAAACTATTGTCAGACCACCCAAAATGCTCCTGCAATTAACTTTTCTGACCCAAATGAAACTGGAAAATCAGTTGAGAGTTTCTCATTCATTACAATTATTCAATTCTCATTATTTGATTATAATATAGAGTAACAACTGCTTATTAAGGCCAAGAAAGTGCAGTGCTGCATAGTGTCAAATTTCTCTACCATAGCTATTTAAAAATTACATATCTAAAATATAAAATTCAAAAAAAGCAAAACCCAACTAGTTCCAGACACATGTAAAGGCCACAGATCACCAAAACTCCCTAGGTATCTGAAGTGTTGGACCTGAACTACCTTGGCTTTGCACATGGACGTTATTCTTCTCCCTTTCCGTGTCGTAAATGACCGTTTTCCTGCTGGGACCTGATTTGTGAGGAACATTCTGTATATTTGAATGCATTTCTCTGCATTTTAATTTTCAGGTGTGATGCAAAATAGCCATGGCTGCTTCTAGTTGATTGCATGGCAGGCAAGAGAGACAATGTTTAGTTTTCTGTCTCGGCTCAAAGGAGGATGCTAGGTCACATTTCCCGCTACCCAAGCACGTGCCCTATCCAACAGGATAAAGACTCCGCTGGGCTAGATTGCCCTTCTGTACTACAGTTAAATCCCATCAGCTACACAATTACAAACAGAAAGTGTCCTGGCACCAAAAGAAATAAGTGTGTGATTCTGTGAGGTGATGGCGGGACTGAGATTAACCTTGGTCATTCAACTGGTTCTTGGCTGTTGCCTTGAAATGACTTACTTGTTTGGCATTGTGAATAAACGCAGCAGAGAGAGTATGGAAAGCTGGAATGTTTTTATGCTGGCGTTGCTGCAAGAGAAAATGAGAGAATGCCATTCTTAAGCACAGAGCACAAGTACCTTGTTGTTGGGGCACTGCCTAGTGAAAGAACCAGCCTTTGTTGCTGACACTGTGTCCGTCTGATGTAAACGGTACGTTCTGCATGTTCCAAGAAAAAGAATGACTGTTGTCATCCCTACCCAAATTCACAAACTGGGCTTCTAAATCAGGGGATGGCTCCAAGCTTTAAATTTTATCTAGGCTGGAAGGAGAGTCAGCTCTTGAAGCAGTTGCCCTGACATTTTTTTTATCAATTGCAGTGGGTATCTTGCACCTAAGTATGCTAGATGCTGGAAATGAGATTCTTAGACGTGTAACAAGAAAAGATCAAGAATTGTTAACTGAGAACTGGACAAATGCACTTCCTTTCACAAATGAATGCAGTCAGAAATCTCTTCCTTTAAACATTTTCTTTTACTTATATTTGTATTTTTTTTAACTTAGTTTTATCATTTTCTCAGTGTTTGAACTAAATTCACAGTCGTAGGACTTAGGTTTTTAATGCATAGCAATGGTTTCATTTTGAAAGCATGGACATTCCCTACTTGCAAGTAGTATGAATCACAAATGACAGTACTTGTCGTACAAGTGTTTTTGCATATAAGGTAAGCAATGTTATGCACATTTGTAAAAGCAAGCGAGTAGCAGTTTTAATACTTTTTTCTCTTAACAGGTGTTAGTGTCTGTGCAATCCCTAATACTGGTAGCAGAACCATATTTTAATGAACCAGGTTATGAACGATCAAGAGGTACTCCAAGTGGTACCCAGAGCTCCAGAGAATATGATGGAAACATACGACAGGCTACCGTCAAGTGGGCAATGCTTGAACAAATCAGAAATCCGTCACCATGTTTTAAGGAGGTAGGTTTTGTGAAACTAAGTAAATACTTTGTTTATGTCAGAATAGTCAAAGAAACTGATCTTGTAAAAATATTTTTCTCATAGTATATTCCTTTTCACAACTGCTTTTTAGCACAAAGAATCATTGTTCAGTGCAGTGTTGAGAGTAATGCAGATACTTGGAAACATGTCTTGCACAAGATGTCTGTTTTATCCTCCTCTTTATTCCCTGGGGCAGCTGACTCTAGAGACTGAAGTGAGTAAGAGTGCACCTGACTTCACAGATCCCTTTCTGGGAAAGGGCAATGTATATGAACTGGGACTTATAGGAACAAGCCTCTAAGGAGGCTTGGTGCATAGGTTGGTCAAACGTGGTTCATGTGGGTTGGCTCACTGTTAGTGCCAGGTGGTGCCTTTTACATCCGGGTGACAACTGTCGGTCAGCCCTACAAATGGGCATTCAGTGCTTGTTAATCAGCTTAGCGAACAGTGAAGTGTTTTTCTGAGAAACATGAATTTGTGGCAAGTATTAGGAAACACTTTGGATACACCAAAACAATGCAAATTGGAAAAACACTTGTTGTGGTTTTAACCTGGCAGGCAGCTGAGCACCACACAGCCATTCGCTCGCTCCCCCCCAACACCCCACCCCCAGTGGGATGGGGGAGAGAATCAGGGAAAAAAAGGTAAAAACTCAGGGGTTGAGATAAAGACAGTTTAATAGGACAGAAAAGGAAGGCAAAACAATAATAATAGTGATAAAAGAATATAGAAAGTGATGCACAATGCAATTGCTCACCACCCACTGACTGATGCCCAGCCACTTCCCCGAGCAGTGGCCCCCCAGCCAGCAGAGCAACCCCCCAGTTTTATTGCTGAGCATGGAGCCATATGACATGGGACATCCCTCCGGCCAGTCTGGGTCACCTGTCCTTGGCTGTGTCCCCTCCCAGCTCCTTGTGCACCCCCAGCCTGTTCGCTGGCAGGGCAGCACGAGAAGCAGAAAAGTCCTTGGCTCTGTGTGAGCACTGCTCTGCAGCAACTAAAACATCGGTGAGTTATCAGCATTGCTCTCATCCTGAATCCAAAACACAGCACCATACCAGCTACTAGGAAGAAAATTAACTCTATCCCGGCTGAAACCAGGACAATACTTAAAAGGAAATTCCAGCCTTCGCATTATTCATAAAAGGATTCATAAAAGAAATCTATTCCTTTGAAAACAACTGTACATGCCTGAGAATAGACTAAAACTCTCCCATAGTATCATAGAATAATTTAGGTGTTAAGGACCTCTCTCAATTCCTTTCTCAAAGCAGGTCCAATTAGACTGCAGGGATTTCAACACACATGGCAAAGGAAAAAAAGAGTGGAAGTTACACTAAGTAAGAGAATCTGTGTGAATATTAGTGTAGACTGGTTGATGAAACATGAGTCATCTCATGGTGCTACCAGCAAACAGAGAAAAATACATTTTGCTCTGGACTACTGAAACTTTTGCCACTTCCAGGTTGAGGTATGGAACTGTCTTGTAGCATCACCTATGCTTTCCATTGCTTGCATACTAAAATACTGAAAAAGTATAATTATTTTAGGATTATTCACATGGTAAGTGTGACATCTGAATGAGAGGGCAGTCTCCCATCCTTTCCTTGCTGTCGGTAAAAACATCCTTTGGAATGCAAAAAGCCTTTTCCGTTTAAACTACTCGGGTGTCTTATGGAATGAGAAATCATAAACACTTAACCTGCATAGCAGCAATTAAATATTCTGTCCACATGCAGGTGGAAAATGATGTGCTATTATATACTGTGGTGTCTTGAATTAATGAAGAAAAACATGGTTGCTATTCTAAGCTGCTTCTTTGTATGTTTTACTCCGTGAGTTGAAGACCATAATGTCATGACACCTAATCAAATAACTTCTACTAATGGGTCCTTTTTTCTTCCTAAACGTAACAATTTCACTTTTGTGAAAGAAGTTTTCAAATTACCATCACTTTAAATTAAATGAAGATATCAGAAGATGGTGAGCTCCCTGACAATAATGCTCCACCTTTCTCCACATTTGCAGCAATTAAGGATGCTAATATTACAGTATTTGGTAAATGAATCCCAGTTTGCCATTATGAGATTGTTACTTTTCAAAAGAATCTCAGGAGTATTAAGTGATTTCGCTGCAGCTTAGGTTTTTTGCTACTTCTCTGAAAAAAAGCTTGTAAGCTGACACCCTGTCTCTCTTCAGGAAGGTAAAGTAATAAGGTGTATCCAAACAGTGGTGTTTCAGTGGAAAAACAATCATTCCCTGAGAACGGATGACTTAAGCGTAGCACATCATTACCAAAAGGCAGATGCTGAAAAACAATAAAACTGCTGGCTTTCTAAATGCGATCTTTGTAGCTAGGACTGAGTTAAGCTAGGCCACACACACCACACACGTAAACGAGAAGTAACATTAAGAGGCAGATACCGGTTTGCAGCTGTATCTTGGACATTTGAAACTCCCTTCTGTTACCCGTGAACAGTTCTGCAGCACAGAAGAGAACTGGCCAGCACTTAGGAGCTTTGGATCCAAAGTTTTGTTCTGGTTTAGGTTACTGCAGTTTTCCTCATTTCCCAAAGTACAATTCTTATTTTTCCCTGTGTTTTCTTCAGTTAAATTGTTGTTGGTTTTTTTTTTTTTTTTTATTCCAGGTGCTTTTAGGCATGATTCTTTAGGATAGTATGACCAAATTCTCAAGATTGTGAGAAGAAATTTTAAGCTATGATAACTTGCTTCTGTGAGGAGAAGTTCGAGGCTCAGATAGCTCACTATTGTGTTAAAAATACAATCATACTAGGTTAAGCATGGAGTCCTACCTAGTGCCTTGTCAACTTCTGAGAACCCCCCTTATGCTTCTGTGAATCCGTATCCCCTATCATTATGAAAAGTGGCATTTATCTTTCTTTGCATAGCAAAAAAAAAAAGGAAATTATGCACTAGGAAACGGATTTTTTTCTGACGCAATAGCTGAATTTTGGAAGAACACTAGATTCAGTTTGTAACCCATCCAAATGAAAATATGTCTCTTGAGTAGATTATCTGAGCATTTCTCTGAGAGACTAGCTTGCTGTTAAGATCTCTAGGTTTTTTGTAGGGTTGAGTTAAGAACCTTAACAATTGGATAATCATTCAATATTACAAATGTAAAGGCACCCTGGAATCACAGAATGGTTGAGGTTGGACCTCTGAAGATCATCTAGTCCAACCCCCCTGCCGAGCAGGGTCACCTAGAGCATGTTGCGCAGGATGGCATCCAGGCGGGCTTTGAATATCTCCAGAGAAGGAGACTCCACAACTTCTCTGGCAACCTGTTCCAGTGCTCTGTCTCCCTCACAGTAAAAAAGTGCCCCCTCATGTTGAGCCAGAAGCTGAGGTCTAAGAATGAGCTGAAGGATGTAAATTCTTTCTATCTTGTGTCTTCACGAATCTGAGTTGTCTTCCCTTCTGTGTCTTAAATGACAAGTAGGCTCAAGAGATCTAAACTGCCAGTCTGTGGGAGTGCTTCCAAACTCCATTATGGATATAAGGAATGCATCCAGAATTGAAGTCTATTATGCTTTCACTATGCAGTTTTTCTTTAGGCAAAGAGCTATATTCTCTCACCTCTAGAGGGAGAGATGATTTTGTCAATTATGTTGCAATATTGGCAAGAACCCTCTGTGCACAATAAAATGTCTTTAATTTTATTGTTCCTTGCACCAGGCAGGGTTTTAGAAGTTTCAGACAAAGCCAACACTAAGAAGAATTTCACAACTTTGTGTGTTTTGTTGTTTGTTGATGTTTTTTGTTTGTTTGTTTTTATTTTAAACTCTATACAGAAGTAACAAAATTGCTATGCGATCAAATATTGGTTCCCATCCAAACTAGGGGCAGCTCAGGTGCAATTCATGGGGAATTGTAGCGTCTCCAAAAGTACTGCCTCTGCCTAGGGAACGTAACTGTGGCTGTACCTCTTTCTTACCAGCTGATGATCCTTCTTCTCTCCGCAGAAGCATGTTATTTTTTTGTGCTTACACTGTTGACAGTGTTTCTGCTCTTCTGTTTTCTGTTCAGGCAGCAAGTGGTTAGTGGCAGCGGAAGATAATGGTGCTTATTAAGAACCATAGGTGGAAGTATAAAGCAGGGCTGTGAAAGCAACAATAAAAGCCTTAACATTGTATCTTGTAACCCTGCCCCTAAGCTGACCTAGGGGTGCATACCTGCCTGCACAGCAAGGTCATCTTTGAACTGGGGAATGTGGCTAACATTGTGCTATCACTTTTTCTTTTGCCTGGTGTGATAGTGCATTTCTGGCACTCATTTACCCTTCACCCAGACACACAAGTGAATGCTGAAATTGCAGACTGACATATAAATCATAGATTCATACAGACTGGAAGGGACATGGAGGCCAGCCTCCACCTCCTGGTTCAATGCTGAATTATCCTCATAGTGGTTTTTTTTTTCCTTGCATCCATTTGGACTTACTGGGGGTCTTGCAGATTTTGTATCGTTAAAGTATAAGGTGCTTAGATAATACCACTCTGTTCTTTCATCCTGTATCTTTTCTTGCAGGTCATCCACAAACATTTTTACTTGAAAAGAGTGGAGATCATGGCTCAATGTGAGGAGTGGATAGCAGACATACAGCAGTACAGCAGCGACAAACGAGTAGGTAGGACTATGTCCCATCATGCAGCAGCTCTTAAGGTGAGACTTGCTTTTATAACTTTCTTCTGTAATCCAAAGACGAGAAGTGGCAATGAAATTGCACAGCAGCTGAGTTTTATAATAACAATGATATAAAAAAACACTAGCAACTTTAAAACATGTAAATAAACCAAAGTTCCACAACTGTCAAGAGATAAAGTGTATGTGCAGTCCACTTAGCATTTTTTTCCACGAGTAAGATTTTTCTTTAGTTCTTATCCTGCCTATTTTTCCATAAATACTTATGTAAGTTTATAAGATATAAAGAGTTTATTTTGTTCTAAGAATTTTTTTTTTTTTAATGATAAAATTGTTGTACAACCAACCTTCACTACAAGTAGAGCTTACATCCTTACCAGAAAACAAGCTTTTTGGATAGATAAGCTGTTATTAAACTGTGATCTATTACTTTATGCATGTGCTTTATCCTGTGTTTTAAAATCTTTTATCAACATGGTTATAGCCATTGAAATGTTTTCTTCCTTCCTAGCCAAGTACTATCATTGTTGTATTTTGTGTCCTCCACATAGACACCAGACCAATATACAAACTGTTTTTCATGTAATTCAAAGTGTAATTTTTATTTTTTTTTTCGTGCCTTGAGGAACAAAAAAAAAATTAAGACTTTTTTGCTGTTGCTAGATTTGTGTTCTTTCAATGTTGCTGATCTTCAAAATGGAGTTACTGTTAGTTAAAATGATCGGTATACTGATCTCCGTATATCTGTCTATGCAGCAGACCTCATGGTGAACTCTTAATTTGAGTTTTGACTGATCTGCCTTGTCCAAGGCAGGCCAGTTTCTGCTGTGATCACAGAACATAGATGTGAGTCAACTGTAAGAGAAATAGCGTAACATTTATATTGAAGCCCTTATTTGCTACAGTTCTGTTTACTGCCTTTAATTTGTCCCCAGTAGCACCTGCTGTCACTGTAAGAAAAGTACCAATCCTTAAATGCGGAGAACTATGAGAAAAGCCTATCCAGGCAGTGAAATTATATGTTAAATCCCTTTCCACTTACTCCTTTTGTTGCCTTCTATTCTCTAACGTTGTGAAAAGTAATGTTTTAACTTTGGTCTTCAGCACTGACTTCTTTTTTGTATATTCAGCGTCATACAGCTCAGTTGCGGGAAGAACTTCTAAAACTTCCCTGTCCTGAAGGATTGGATCCAGATACTGATGACTCCACAGAAAAATGCAGTGCCACAAGTTCAGAAGAGACGATGTTGCACGAACAGGTTAAACCCAGCAGCAGTAAGGATATCCCCACTGATTTCAAGTTATGAGTTGCATTGACATGGACTTTCTAGACACAAAGGCTTTGAAGCACAAGCCAAATATGTCAATATTTGTATGTAAGAAGCTAATTATGTAATAGGCAATGAAATTGAAACTATACTATGCCCTTAAGGATATACAGTTTAATTCAAGATGATCTTTTATTTACCTGTACAAGAGTGTAAACTTTTTTGTGCTTTTATTTTTCAATTGTGAGAACCACTGATTGGTATGTTTAAAAAGTTATGTATACAAGAAATGGATAAATCACTGATATATAAGGGAAACTACCTTAGGAAAGAATGTTTACTGAATGTTTATTATTTTTTTTTACTTGTAGAGTGAGGGCGGTTGTAACAAAGAATATATATTGGTCATTCTTACAGCTACTATTTAAAGTCAGAAAATTTTCACTGAATTTGATAGATTTTACGTTTGGCCATATATTCATGCTCATATTTGATTCTAAAGAAAACCTCCTGTATACTTCAATAAAAGTTAAATGGACATGATCCCTCTTTTATGATTTACTGGTACATTTTTTAAATAAACTGCCATAAAATACGTTATAGCTGAAGACTTGCACTTGTATGACTGAATTCATTACAGTCAACGTATTTAATTTTATGCTTATTAATTCTAAAATGCAGATGAAATAAATGCACATGGTTTTACCTCATGCCAAAATCTGGACTTCTGAATTCATCTTTTGTTTAGCTAATTTATGCAAACTAACGGTATTCGAAATTTCTTAAGGGCTATTCTGGAACAAAGTCTTTTTTCTGTTGAAATGTCTGATTTTTACATAATAACTGTACTTTAAGTGCTGACAGGGGCTAATGACGTGCCATGCAGGACTCAATGTTCTGTAGTTCCAACTGTATAGGCTTATTTCCAATTTTATACTTGCAGCCACAGGTCCCTAACTAAAAAGGTTGATTTGGTTGATTTAATTATCAAGCCTCGCTTTTAATATAACATGCATTACTATCACTGTTCTTAATTTTTAAGTAGTCCTTGAAGGACTAAAAAGTTAATACTGGTATTACCTCAGACTAATGATCTGTTGTATTAATACTATAAATCAGGCAAAAAAAAAAATCTTTTTTGTTTTCTATTTGTTCTTTGTTTATAAGTATCACGCTGGAATTTTTTCACTTTTTGTTTTACAATGTATTATTTCTAATCATTAAAAGTGGCACCAACTGAGGTTGTGTTCTTATGCTGGTGGTTAACAGACATTGCTAGTTCTGACCAAAGTACAGTTTTTCTGTTCTGTTGATACATTGTGTTGTTCCAAGGCCCATCCTAATATTACATACCTCTCAAAACATCAACTTAGGCACTTCTGTGTTACTTCAGGTAATCCTTAAAAAGCAAAACAAGCAGCTCTGTGCCAGTGTTACCTGGGAAAGTGTATGAAACAGAGTTATGCCACATAGTCAACGTGTTAGACCTTTATCAGTGTTAAAACAGCACTGCAGTTCTCTAGACTGGTATTTACTTACCTCCTAATACTGTACAAAATGACTGTGATATTCTTGTAAAGGCTCCAAAAGCAAGATTACCCACCAACGTGCAGCTGTATTTAAGTTAGTGGTTTCCATTAAAGTTCATTCACTGCTTAAACTGTCTGCCTGCAGGAGCACAGTCTTTTTTATAAAATCCTGGCACTTGTACCAAAAAGAAATGTATCAGACCTGAAGATCCACCTTATATGTAAAGACATTTTTTTAACTGTTAAAAAAAATAAATAAATAAAAGGTACCTAACTTGCATTGTTCTCACATTAAGAGGGCAGATAATATGTTTGTACCATTTTCTTTAGTCTGTATTTATGGTACCATAGTAATGCTAATGTGAAGTCACTGCTGTTTAATTAAGCGGATGTAAACAGCTGCATGGGATATTAAACTCTAATTGATATCCAAATATAGCAACTTTTTTTGTTTTGCTCCAACCTGAGCGCTGTAGAGCAGTATTGTAGCAAATTAATGCTGTGATTCAACCCTTAATAACTTGCAACTGAGTAAATTGTGACCCTGACAACAGATACAAAATAGGTATTTTCATTTTTTTAGGTACAACACAGGGTAGCTACATTACTTTACAGTAAATTCACACTAAATTCTATGAGGTATGTTGACAACTGAGGGTTTTTTTTTTTAACCATTTCCCCTAATCATTTACCATCAAATTCAGTAGAAACCTGTACAGACAGGTCACAATTTCTAATCATCACATTGTTGTCTGTTTTTTTAACTATTACGCTTTTTTTTGTAGAAAATTTTTTTTTTTTTTTTTTAAAATAGAACTTATTTTCAAAAGCACAAAAGGCAGAAAACTGCTAATTAGAGCTTTATGGAATTTTACCCCATTGTTTTGGCACTGCCTTTGGCCCAAGAGTCACCACTGACACACTGCTGTGCTATGTAGAGTGCAATGTTACCAGCCACTGAGATCGCTGTAGCCACTCTGCTAAAGGAAGAGCACACCATATCGTAGTCCACAGTCTTTCCTGAAGTGTCACAAACAGGCAATAATGCCAAACTTTTCTCTGACTCAACCTACAAGATCTACCAACGAGGGAACAGCTCAGCAGCCACCAAGGAGACCTTGTGCTCCGTGAGAGCACACCAGTCCTTACAGCGATCTCTACACATAAACAGCTGTTCTGTTTTGCAGTTGTAGATAGTAAGCTTTGTATACAGACATGAATGCTACCCCCTGTAAGATGTGTTGGTTTCCTTTGAAATTTCCTTTGGGTAGAAGTTGTGCATAACTGTATGGATTAATGCTCATCTGTAATTCTACCACAGCTATACAAGAAGAGGGAAAAAAAAAGCCTAGAAAAAGACAAGTTAAATATAAGAACCCTGTGGACAACTTCACATTTCAATAATAACGTTAGATGTTTAGGTACTAAGAGAATAAAGTATGTGAATGTACATTGGCTAGGTCTATAGCAGCCTGCTTGGTGGTGTTGGTTGGGTTTTGTTGTTGCTTTGTTTTGTTCTTTCAATCTCTGACATAAGTTCAGGGTAGGGATTGTGCACTTCTACTAGCCTGTCAAGGAGAGGACTTTGCAGCAGGTAAAAATTAACACAGGTAAGGCACTGGACTACTGATAGCTCAGAGAGAGCTTGAACATGGGCCTGTCATTAGTACTGTAGTTGGATGATGATCTATTAAGCAGCAGTAGAGCTTGAATTCTTTGCTTTTAAAAAAAAAAAAAATCTCCCACACAATACAGGAAATAGAGGCACTACGCTATTTATGACAGTTTTAGCCAATTTAGCCTCTGCTTGGTATATCAAATAGGGCATTCGGTTTCTGGCAGGAATCACATTGTTCAGAAAACATCACCCCCAAAACTATGCAATCCTAAGCATAAGATGCTTATTAGGAGAGCTTTCCTTCCCCAGAGTGTTTCTAGTCTTATATAAACAAATGTTCTATTTTATATCCTGAAGCAAATGACTTGATAGGCAAGCCACCATATTATTTATTTACTTTGTTTACCTGTAAGTATCTGAATAAAAGTCCAGCTGACCTACACTGAAGCCAGGACTACACTACGTTATGCTGTTCCCTCCGAAGGAGAATTATTTAGGCTTAGGTTTTTACCTGGAGTTTGTCAGGCTTGTCTTTCATTTTCCCCTCCATGCTGCCTTTTTATTAGTGCGTTTTAGAAGTGTTCTTTTCTTGTTTCCTTACTTGTTTCCCCAGAAGCCAGTTATCATCATGTGGACTCGTCTCTGGACTGTCAACTCTCTATAGCTAGAAATTAGAAGGATTTTTCAATGGAAAGGAGACACAGATTTACATTTATCTTAACCTAAGGAACAAGTATAAGGCACAGAAGCCATTGCAGGTATATGTTCTCAATTTATTATTTTTTATCACATATATATGCGCATATATAATTATATGTATAAATACATTAGGTCAGGCAGTTGTTTGTGTTTGAAAAACAGTTTGCTGAGCTTCATTTTCCCTCTCTTCTCCCATAAATGCTCTTAACATAAGGTGGAATGTGCAGGCGTTTATATTGAAACGTGAGCTTTCTGAAGTACAGTAAGCTGAAGGTAGGTAAAAGTAAGTAAGTTCCACGCTTACTAAAATGAATCACAGGTAGAAACGTTTCATTCTCCAGATATTTTGTTGTTGCCATTGTTTTATTCTTCTGGAACACAAGTACAGAAAGTATAATATCTACCCACTGAGTTACTACAGTAAAGCGCCAAAATAATCTCACTATTAGCTCTGTTTTTAAGAAAGGCTCAAAGAAAACAAATCCCAATACGCAATGCTCTATCTTAACTGAGAGGGCTCTGCATATAGTGACCTGTCATCTCTACAGGCCATAATCTCTTCTTTTCTATGTTTCTTGCCTGTGAAGCAACTTTTTGGCTCTTGAAAAGTGACAGCCTGGTCTACTTAGCTCTCTAGCTGTATTAAGACTACTTCTCCTTTACATTAAAATTTTATGTAACATCTGTATCACTTTATAACATGATCTCAACCTCAAATGTCTAGATAGATTGTATTAATGCTAGAGCTGGTAATGTTTCTGTAATTCATATAGCAAAATCTTGTATTTAAGGTTGTTTAGGTAAAAGTCCAGAAAGGAAGGAGGCAGATTCTTGATCAGTCATAGACCATGCAAGGTATTTATTATCAGCCCTGCTTCTGATGGTCAGATAACTGAATTAATCTTGGAACCAGTGCAGCAGAGCCCTAAGAAAATCTCCTGGGAGTATGAAAAAGCCAAATTATTGTCCCCCCTCAAGGACATTTAGAAGTGAGGTAACTGTGGCAAGACTTGCATACAACAGAAGTTATATCTTGGTAGCAATGCCCAAAACTATCCTTATACCAAATATAAATGTATGTTTACAAAAATAAACAAGCAGGTTTATCTACTAAGGTTGCTAGAGCAATGAGTCAGACGTGCTTTTATATGAGGAACAAAATTAAAATTCATCAGGAATGGCAGAACTACTGCCATTCAGAAAAACATCAAGTAGCTGTTTGCTGTAATTACTGTTTCTCAAAGCTCCTACCGTATCTCACAGCTTAAAAACCTGTGGATGTTTTCCTGTTCCCAGTGTTGTGCTCCATACTTCCAGCTTAAGCACTTCCATTTTTATTTTTTTTTTCATTTGTCCTGCACCTCCAGTCATCATTCTCACATTCCACCCCCACAGATACACACAAAACCTTCAATAGTTCATAAACTCTTTGCTTAAAGCTCTATGTGTGTAAAGCAACCAGATCTCCCATAGCAAACAGAGGAACACAGTTTAAAAAAAAAAATAAAAGTATCCCCCCCCCCCCCGAAAATTAAAGAAAACTAAAATCTCATAATTAAAAAAAATCCATTTGCCATCATTATAGACTGCCTCTGTTGCTTCATTAAGCATTTTCTCATTTACCAGAGCAAATGGGAAAAGCAAAACATGTTTGGTTTTTTCCATCTTTTCCATTTTCTTTCAGATGTTTAAACAAGTGTGTCATTCAGGGAAAAAAAAAAAGTAACAAAAATGTCTTGCAACCTACTCCTAAATAATGGTTTAGAAGTCTCCAGAAGTCCTGTTCTCTCACCTTGAGATTAAAAGCTAGTTTTGAGACACTGAAAAGCTTTGCATTTATGTAAATTTAACAAAAACTATTCCGGTGGTAACTTCCAGGGCAGCACACTTTCTGTCAGTCCAGCTTCCTTTATTTGAAACCACTGGTGGTGGTAATAATCTTATTTCTCCAGTTACCATTTTAAGCAGGTCGTGAGAGGGTGGCAATGAGCTGGACACCACGCAGCTGTACAGCTGCCTTAGCTGAAGCCCAGAGCAGCGCAATTCTTAGGCTGGAGTACGAAGGCATGCCTTTAACACTGCATGAGGGGTACCAGTATGATTTTATTTAGGAAGTAACAAGGCCGTCTTCATTACACATACACAACTGGCCTAGCCAAGCACAGGCATTCTCATGTTATGGAAGCCAGGGTGCCAGATCCCTATGCAGGCTGGTTGGGAAGCGTCCTCCAGGATGCGAGTCACAGCCTGCGTCCTGGCTATAGCTACAGGTCAAGCTGTCCTGAAAACCTTGCAAATGCAGGCAATGTGCTGTGGCGATGATTCAAGAGGAGACAGAGGTGACACGGCAGATCAAAGACTAATAGCCAACAGCAGGATTGCTGAAAAGGGAATAGTTGGTCTGCCAACTGGACCCATCCCCTCTACTACCAGGTTATCACTGCAAATCTCAACTGGCTTTTGAGGCAGTTTCAATCAGTGAAACTTGTTGCAGTATGTAAAATTCACAAGGGCTGGCCTCCAGATCAGCAGGAGTCACAAGAGCAATCATGCAACCATCTGGCTGGCTGAATTTTGCCATAGCATGTGGGATTCTGGATAAGTCCCAGAGCACTGCTGAAGCCCCAAACTAGGGAAAAAAATTCTTCCAGATTCAATTCAACACATCTCCCATCTGCCTCATGGTCACTACAGGCAACAGTGTGCAGCCAGGTGATGCAGACACTGAAACACCTGCTGCCCTAGGGCTCCCTGGGAGGCTTTAAACAGTAGCAACATGAAGGATCTAATAGAGACCAACTGATCCATATGACAGAACAGGGAAGACAAGGGGAGAAGTTACATCCGAGTGATGATTTTCCTCAACACAGATTTCACTTCAGCTTTAAAAAAAAAAAGAAAAAAAACACACTACAAATACATACTCAGTCACAAACAATTGCTTTTGATGACAGCAAATGGAGACTGAAGCAAAGGTACTCCAGAGAGCAAAATACCCGTTTGTATCTGCACTGCCTACTGATGTGTTAAACCTCCTTCCGCTCTTTTCTAACTATTCCTCTAAGGAAATCACTTATGTTAGAAAACAAATAGCCAGATGAACAAATGACACACAGCAGGGAACTGAACATCAATAACCAGTATCAGAGGAGAAGCCAAGCCATTTAAACAAACAACAGGAGAACAACAGCGCATGGCTCCTGATAAACAACCCTGTGATTCAGGAAAGATGGTTCTATCTTGCAGAGCTCTCAGGAGTCTACACTGCTAGCAGAAATCAATGAAGGACAGTGCTGAAATTTCAAGATTGGATACAGAGAACTGCAACGGAATCCTGTATTATTGAAGACTATGTATGCCTAATGCAAGACATGGATTAATCATCTGAATAAAAATAACACTGTTACTATGCTTCCTTGTAGTTTCAAAGCTTCCGATAATGCTGTCTTCCTGAAAATGTTAGTCTGACTTGTGTCAGTGCGTTTTTAATTATTACTTTAAATACACTTTTGCTTTTACTTGCAAATGCATTTTCAGGCACAGAAACCAACAGCAAGTGATTTTCCATTGCCAAGTGTGCCCTCAAAGACAGTTGTCCAGTCAATGTCACAAAGGACAAACCACGACAGTAAATTCATCCAGTTTTAATTTTCCCCCGATAGTTCGTTTTCCACATTACAACACACCGCCCTTCTATGCATCAAAGCTCCACGGAGGCACCAGAACAGCACTCAGTGCCCTACGATTCACCACAGCCTGCGACTGTAAGCCCTGCTGGTCAGAACCTGGGGTCCTGCAGCACAGCGTGATCTGTTGTCAGCAATTGTTCTGCATCCATTCCCAAACACTACATCCTGTGACTGATGAAGAGTTTCCATGCAGATTGAATTGCCAGCAGTGTTCACCTCAACCTTTGCCTTCTTTTTATCAGATGGGATTCATTCCATAAGCCTTCTGGAGAAAACGCCACTGTTTACATTTTTCCTAAATGTAAGTATTTCTGTGGTTGAAAAGCTTTTGCCTTAACGGCCTTTGGGTTTTAGTTCAGTTAGCATGTAGAAAAAAATATATTTTCTTAATTTTAATATGTTAATTAAAGATCAAGAAATTGACTAGCGGCTGAAAAAGCAGGAGAGGCTTTTTCTATTCCTGACTATAAACCAGGTAAAATGACAAGGGCTAACTCCACAAATCTGTAGTCCATAGCGTCCCATTTTCAAATACATTGGTAGTTAAACACACAGATAAGTATTCAAGGGTATTTTCAGGAGTATTTAAGCAAACTGGGCTTAGCTATTTGTTTCCATTAGTGTAGTTTGTTTCCACATTTAGCAACGTGGAAACTACTCTTTCCACAGTAGTGGAACTAACTCAAATCACTTTGAAATCAATGAACCCTGAACAAAAGACCAATTGCCAATCACACAACTCCCGCATCACCATAAAAACAACTGCGCTCTTCAATGGTAAGGTGCTAAACTCATCACTTCGCAAAGCTTACTAAAATAGACTGATTTTCTTCAAATGCATAAATAAGAATACTACACAGCAATTAAGCACAGAAAGCTCACTATGCAGATTCAAAGTACTTCCTCCACTACAACAAAATAAACTGCAGTAATTTTTTTTTTTTTGTGAACACATACACCTACCAGATTTAGTGCAAACAAGAAATACTGATTGTTAAGATCTCTTAATCTTCAGGCTATGAGTCCTTCCTAGCAATGAAAAATCCTTCTGCTGCCATAAGCTTATTTGCACAGACAAAATAGAAGCCAATTATCTTACCTAAAAACGCCATTTTCAGCACAATACCAAGAAATTGACAGTCTATACAATACTTCCAGAGTTCTTATTCAGCATCATTTTCTCATCCTTGTTTAGGCCTTTGTGTTTAACTTGTTATTTATATAACACTACGGAACAAAGATCTGTATGAAGATAATAGAAATGTTACACGTATCAGAAAAGATTATTTGCTCTTTGCTTTTTTTTTTCTTTTGGTTAAAACACAATTTTGTCATTCATATGGCCATCCTGTATACTAAGTCCTCTGCCCAAAGTCAACTGTATCACGGAATCATAGAAATGACGACCAGGAGGGACAGCTGGAGGTGATCACCTGCTCTTCCCCAAACTAAGCATCTAGCTCCCTCAAAGACTATTCATGGAATATGCGATCTAAGTCCCCTACAATCTTGATAGTTAAGACTCTGCTTCAAGCTGATTGCTTTCTCCATTTTGTCTCTAGTTGCAGTTACGTAGCAATGTTACTATGGATACCCTACATTTACAGCTTACCTCAGTTACAAGACGTAATTTAAACACTTTAATTTACTCAAAAACCAAACCATTTTAGAATAGGTGAAGAAAATAGGGAGGAAAACTGAGCAAAGGTCACGTGTCACTTTAAAAAGGCTAGCCATTTCCAGTTTCTCCCATAGTTACAGTAAAACCATTAATCATAATCAACTCATTTTGTCTAAAAGCAGAGGTAATACATTTTTCCATGTAAATCACTTCATTGCCGTGACAGAATGATGTCAGGGAGTCTAAATACGTGATCTAATAAATTTTCCTTTTGGAACATTGTTTAGCACTAAAGGTTACAGCAGGGAGGGGTGGGGAGCAAGGGACATGATTGATGTCACCCATTTGTGAGAAAAATTTGGTTTTAATTTTCATAAAATAGACCTAAATACTATATTGACATAGAAACACTTTATAGACTAAGAAAATACATAACTTAATATTTGAGCGGTAAGAACCCAAGATCTTTCTAGAATAAAAATCCAGCTCTAGCTAATAGTAAGATTTTCAGAAATGTATAAAAGACAATTGAAATAAAAATTAACTGTTCAAGTTGTTTAATGTCGTTCGTCTGTTTAAGGACTATTTTTGAGCAACGATTCAGCACTTCATGTTCACCATTCATACACATACGTATAGATGAACACTTTTTTTTTTTTTTTAAACTGAAATTAGCTCTGCATCTAGTTTGGCTATGTGCGCAAAAATTTTTCCAATAATGAAACAGCAGTACAGGAGAGAAACAACATTTTATTTCTCCCCACCCCCAAAAAAACCAACCAACCTTGCATGAATTGCAGTTTATACCTTAACAAAAATGTGACTTTTTAGTGAAATCCTACAGCAGCATGGGAGAACAAATATGATATGGCATCATGGAAAAATGGAAGGACTGTGACAAAACTTAAAAATCAAAGCTGTTACTCTCTATTTCTTTGTATCAGATCTCTCCAAGTCAAGCTTTAGAAGAAATTACTGATTTTGCTTTGATTCAAAACTATTTTTTCCTATTTGTTCTTTTTTTCATTTGAGTAACCAAACTGGGGAAAATAGATGAAAAACTGTGTTTCATGTAGCCTTAATCCCTACTCTTTACTGCAGCAGTGGGTATACTCAATCATCACAACCCTACTGGGTAAAGGGCAGCAATTCTTCTCTTTCCACATAGTTGATCTAATGAGAGGTGTGCTACAGCCCACACAGATTGGCGGCAATGAAAGAAGCAAATCCCCTTTAAAACAGCTATTTCATATACAGACAAAACAGAAAGCTGGATAACCCCTCAGCATTTATCCAGCTCTTAAAATGGGTTTCATGGCCTCTAAGGAGCACCGTGGTTGCAGGGTTGTAGCTCTGTCTGCCTCCCAGTCAGCTCCTTTAAAGCCAGCTTTTTGCACAGCGGAGTTTCTCATCTTCTCTTTCAAATCAAACACCATCTTCCAGCACACCTCATCTGGGCAAAAGAGAACTAACACTTCAAAATATGGATTGGTTCATTATTTGTTTCTTTTCATGTTTAAATTATACTTCAACGCCTAACTCCAAAAGAGAAGCAATTTTGTTAGGGAAGTTTATTTCTGTTAGACAGTTAAGCAGGATTGATATTTAACACAAATGCCTTAATCGTCCATTTCATCCTGAAGCACAGTACACAGCAGTGTGAGATGGCACAACCTGATCTAACAGATCACTGCTGCAGAAACAGCGATGGTCCACTTTTCCTCACTTCAGAGCTGCAGCTGAGCTGCCAGACGAGCTCTGTGCCCACCTGACTACTGCCATCAGTGTGACAGCATAATCCCCAACCTGACAAGAAGCTGCCTGTCCAAAGAGAAACCTGTCAGGAACTGTAGCCTGGCAAGGGAAAGCTCTCCTCGGTATCAGAGCACCCTCCAAGGACGGGGCAGGGCAGTGCAGGTGGAAGCAAGGCAGGTCTCGTGCCCTTCCCTCCTGCCATTTTCAGAGGCAGCGAGCTGTTTGACCAGCTCAGCTGCTCATGCAAGTGCAGCATCAGCTCTTCTGCCTTGCTATTTTTTAAACTTACTCTGTAAATGTCAGTTTCCTTCTCTGTAAAGAATTAAAAAATAAAATCTATTTAGGTTTTAATAGATCCTTTAAGTAATGTGTTTCATTGCAACAGGACAGTTTCTCAGTGAATTCAACCTAATCCCTTCACCAGTGATACTTATTCATTTTTATTCAGCTTGATTAGTTCACCAATTTTAAATTCCTCTAAACATGCTCTGAAATATATATTTTGGGTAAGACACGTCATTAACAGGCCCTTGCACCAGGAAAACCTTAGTACATAGTACAGGAAAAAAAAACAACAATGCATCCATCAGCAGTAAAGCATTCTCCTGAATACACCCAGAAAACAAAGATAAACCTGTCTTCTTCCATAAGTCTGCACTCTGTCCAGGAACCCTTCTGCCTGTCACATGACACATCGAAAACAAAACCAAAAACAACCTCAGAGAAAGTGAATCTTTTAGATCTTTTTTCCCTCTTTCTGCACTTATTCTTCATGACAGAGTTTTACACCTTTCTTTGTATGTGTGTGTAAGCCCACTGCTCATGACAGAAAAGCAAAATCAAAATAATTCTGCTTTGTTCTGATAGCGATGACATGGTGCCTTTCCTTTTGAGGATCTGTGGTAGGCTTCATTGAATTGTCAACAGTGAGATGGGAGAAGGGAGAGGAAATAGACAAATGTGCAATATCGAGTGTTTTGAACCATCTGTAGCTGCACATTGGTTCAAAGACATCTTGGAGGATGCCACTTCAAATGAGAACAACTCTTGGTAGCAATCAGTCAGGATCTAGGTAGAATAACTCCCCCAAACTGAATTTTACTGCTGACTCTCAAGAGACACAACACAGTATGAGATCTGAAAAACACCGACTCAAACAAGTATGAGTTCCTCTCACTAATACACTTAAAACTGTAACTCAAACACTGTTCTCAAGTGCCATTTCCCCGTGTGACTTTCTTCAACAATTCAGATTTTTCCATTCGCTTATCTTACTTTCACTACAAAAACTATTATCAACTTTTCCAGCGTTTGCATTGTTTTTTTCCCTTCTGTATTCTCCTTCCTCATGCAAAGCTTGACTTCTTTCTTCAAAAAAAGATCTATTCTGTTAATGAGAGCCCTCACTTCAGACTATTTAAGTAGTGTTTACCACTTACCTCATACTCAGATGCCTACTTCTCTTACTTCCTACAGTATTTTCTAGATTAACAGTAAAACTTTGTGATTTTCCTTAAAATGGCATCCCAAATCAATCTGTTCCATAGAAATTATTTTTCAAGCTCTTCACCTTTCTGCCCCTCTTAACAAGAAAATATAAAATGGAATTCGGTAACTGAGAAACAATGATTTACTTGAGTAATATGTTAATGCAATGCTTAAATGATAATGACAAAAGAAACACAAATGAAAAGGGAAATGTACTCAGACATTTTCCATATTGCATTCAATTTAAGAACAGACTGCAGCTGCCAACCTTGGTTGCTTTTTTTTTTTTTTACTTCAAGAAAACTGAATATTCATACTTTGTTACTCCTTGATGTCGATAAAAGCAGTATACTTTTAAAATTCATACTGAGGCCCATTATCATCTAAAGCCATTGCTAAAAGCTGACAAATTAAACCTGCCAGCTATGGATGTATTAAATTCTCTCTAATTCCCTCAACTTACTACATGCTGAAACCAATTACATTCTTTTTAAACTCACAGTATTTTTGTGTGCATATGCATCTCACTTTAATCATTTTCTGTCAGATGCACTGCAGCAAGCCAAAGAACACCATTAACCAATTTGCAAAACTGTTGTATGCAGCATCTGCTAAAGTAAAATTTCTCTTTCCTCTGTTTCCAGCACCTCAGTGACTGCACTGCAGAACTGCACTTACCAGTCACAGACGACAACATACCCTTATTTAAATTCTGCAAGGGCACCATCTGCCCTGTAGATATACTTGAGCTATCAGGCTAAAATGTTCTCTATTCCAATGCAACCAAAGAGGTCTTCTGGAGAAAAGGATGTGCATAGGAGTGTATGGGGGAGTGACTAGGCTTCACTTGCTTGGAAAATTCTACTGCAGTCCAGTGAAACAAAGTAGACTTCAAAACAGAAAAACAGGTATGTTGTCTTGGTCAATCACTGAACCTCTTGTCCAGATGTTAACCTCTACCAGCAATGCTGCCAAAGCTTACCAGGTTGTTCTTGTGGACACTTACATAGCATAAAATGGTACAAGTAATAATTATTTTCCTTGTCAGTAACAATAATGTATCAGACCTCTTAAATTTTCATCTGCTCCCCTTATTCACCACATCCTGAAGAAGATACATATACATGCATGTAAATTGGTACATCCTGATCCCTCACACAGCTACGAACATCCACTTCCAGGATGTCTATTTACCCTTTCCTTCACAAACACATTCATGCTACCTTTCACACACCATTAAGGACAAAATAAAAGAAAATCCTTCCAGGCTTGCCTGCAATGCCACATCTCTGCACTCTTTCTCATCCATCTGCAGTATCCACCATGACAGCTCCTGCAAAATACTGACTGTATACAGATGGAGGATTTGCAGCAACTTCCATTATTTACGTAGCATTCAGATCTTTTTATTAAAAAAGATAAAATCAGACAAGATAAAACTGTTCACACAGCTGGTTTATGAAAATATTATTTTCTCTGCTATTTACTACGTTAGCCCTCCATGGCATCTCCAAGTACATCATATAATCACTCTGTATTCCCATCCTAAACACTGAAAGAGTTTCTGTCAGGCCACTTAGTGCACTAATAGGCCTTAACAGCCTTAACAGCCCTGAGCAGCCTCCACTGGGACCCCCACCCACACCTCTGCCCATGGGCTCTGGAGCTCTATTTAAGCCCTGACCAGAGCCACCAGGGCCTGAGCTACCTTCTCACAGTGTTGGTCTGCAGCTCAGCCACAGCCATGCCCAACCCATGGGCTGGCTTTCTGGCTTGACCTTGGACCTGCCTCGCCACTGTGAGCTTGCAGGATCATCTGGGCTCTTGGGTGAACCCGACCACAACTGTGGTTCTGCAGGTACGGTGGGCACTGGGCCCTAGCTGGTGGGGACCCTGCCCTGCCCTGCTGCCTCTGGGATCCCCTTGGCTCGCTGGCCTTAAGGAGCAGCCAGCGCTTACTGTATCCCGTCAGTCCCATGGAAAGGGCTGCTAGCCAATTCTTCTTCTGTGATTAAGATATTTAGGCCCTATTTTAATACAGTTCATTAAAAATAAGGAGCTAGCTTCCTGGGCAATGGGTAAGCAAGGCAGTTACACTGCAGTACTGAACTCAGACTATTAGTTCTCTGTAGACAGGCAAACTTCTTATGCTGAGTTTGTATAGTGACTGGCACAGCAGGGTCTATATGAGGCCCTACCCTAATATGGATAAATAACAATTCTGCTTTGAAAATGCAGAAAGAAGGGACCTCATCCTCTGCTTTTGTGAGCCAGAAAAGCATTATTGAAATGTTCTCTATTCAAAAGACTATCCACAAATAGGAAAAATTGCAAGCACTCGTATTACGTGAGCACTCTATTTGTAAGCAAAGCTCTAGCTAGTGGCACTGAAGTGCACTGTCAACATCACAGAAAAAAACTGCCACTTTTCTTACACTCGGTGAATGCGGATGAATCACTTTTAGGAGAAGTCATTCTTGTTTTTATTTCACCCTGTGGTTTACTTACACCTTGAAGATTATCCTAGGTTGAACTTGCCAAGTTTCTCACATTTGAAATCTACCAGCTGCCAAAATTACACCTAAGACCAATGTGTCACACTATACAGCAATAGTTATCAGTAAGATTTCTCCTTCACTTTTCATCTAGTCATTTGAATAATAGGTCTGAGTTCACTTAAAAAAAAAACTATGAGAAAATTTAAATTCTCTCCACCTGAGAAATCTGTAAGATTTTTACAATGGCAGATATCTGACTACAGTAGCACTGAAGCATTTGTTGAAGAAAAAAAAAAAAAGCAGACTGCTGCTGCATTAGCACAAAAAGCAGTAAGCTTTAGGATTGGCATTCTTTAAATTTCAACCATTTTACTTCATCTTCTTCAAAAAGATGAAGAAAACGTGTTCATCTTCACATATTACAGAACCTGTAAGTTCACTCATACCTCGGGAAATCATGAAGACTATCTGTAAAATTACTGGGAAATCATTAATTCCTAGAAAATTAACCTTTTTCTGTGTCTCAGACTACTCTTCTATCTTGAATTGTATTCAGACACACGCACAGGGACACACAATCTCGCTTCTAGTTCTGGTGAATAGATAAACATAATTAGAATGAAAAAAATTGAGAACTGGGATAGGTTTTGTTTGTTTGTTTGTTTTTAAAGACAGTTAACATTTTCCAGTCATATTCAGCAAATAATTTTCCTATTAATCCTCAAGAGCTTCGAGATTTCCACAGCATATCCTTTTCAGCAGTTACTCTTGGCCATGGCTGCTGCTTTTCTGCAGTATGAAGGACAAGGAGGAGAAAAGCTTGGCTGGCCCCAAACCCTTGGTGGGTTCCTTCGGAAGAGAGGTTCTCCATGCCACCTGCAATCACACTTGCCATGAAAGCCGAATTTCATATTCTCTTGGGTTAAAATGTGAAGCCACCTACAAATCGATTTAGCAGTCCTTCAAGGTATACAAACAAATAAACTGGTAATAAAGTATTATTTATAGTTACTAACTATCTTTATGTTTCTTTACAGAGAAGCAACAAGACAATGTTTTATACTTGACTTCAGCTACCAGCACAGCTCTGATGCCTGAAAGTTTTGTAAATAAATGTTCAAACAAAACTTAACACTGATTATTTCTGATTGGCTTGAATCTGTTACTACTGCTGCAAATTACTGGTCAGCGGTTTTAGTTAAAGCGTGATTTGAAAATAACTTCAAAAAAGAAAATACTGGCCTCAAGCACTCACCTGCAGACTGAAGTCCTACCCTCCCTTGTCAGCATTTTTTAAATTGTAATTTATAATTGAGACCTCTTATGTAATGAGAAACAGGACTCCCAGAAAGTCACAACTTGTCCTGGGTCCAGACAAAGCATTTTAATGTGAAGAGGAAGTGGCCAGTGCTGCTGCAGCTGGGAACCACCAGGAAGGTGCCCATGTGGCAGCGGCAACTCCAGCAGCAACTTCCAATTTCACTGAAATATGTGGAAGCTAATGGCAACATGCAGCTGTTCTTTACAGGGGTAAGTGTGGTGAGGGAATTTTAAAGGCACTGTTTCTATTTTTCTTCATGTTTCATTTTCCCAATTTTTCTTAGTTTAAATGATAAACTTTACAAGTCCATGGGTGATACTACTTACCTTACTCATAAACCCCTCCTAGGCCCTGCTAACAATCAAAGAGGTTTCAGGAAGATTATATATCGTGTCCCATGAGAAATTAAAGAGACATCCAAACCACATCACCACCAACCTTGCAATCCAAGAATTTTGGCAGATCTGACTCAACACAGAAAAAGTAAAGAGCCTTTCCCCTTCCGTCTCTCCCCCTCACACTTTCTCGCTAGTGATTTTTTTTTTTTTTTGAAACTTCTTTTCCAGATTGTGCTAGTACCTGAAGCAAAGCAACACGTCCTCCAACTTGGAAACTCTGGAACACCTTGACAACAGCTAGCTATACAATGACAGTCACAGAAAAATTTTACAAAGAAAATAGCCTTAAATGGAACAAGAACAGATTTACCTGAGTGAAACTAATTATTCATTACACACACACAGCAATCCAAGAACTGAATATGTTCCAGCAGTGATGAAGACAACACTATGAAGGGATAAACTCCCAAATTTGGATTTATTGAGGGTATATTCCACCTGTTCATAACTAAATCCTAGTAAGTCTTTTACTCAACGCACTGCCTGAAGACAGATGGAACTGTCCAACTAGAGAAATCCACCGAGAAATGTAAAGGTTCCTACAGAAATATCAGCATCAGAAGATAATGATATCAGCTGACAGCACAATGCTCCAATAGATACCAGGGTCAAATGAGTCCGACAGCTTCCTTCTGCAGTGAGGTTAACCAATCATATAATTTCAAAGCACTTAACATTAACAAACAGTAGAATATTCTCAGATTCAAGAAAGAAATGATTGCAGGTTGAGAGAGAGAGAGAGAGAGAGAGAGAGAGAGAGAGAGAGATTAAATTACCACAGAAAACTCACTGCAAATTCCTAGTGAGGTGTTTTGAAACTATGTACAACTCCAAAAAGTTCTGCAAACATGAAATATAGGACCAAGAAGTTTGTTAGAGCAACATTTTCCAAAAGATCCCAATGAAAGCAAAGAACAACTTGGAATAGTCTGAAATAAATCTCACCCAAAGTTCCACCCACTTAATAAATTCCATTAAGGGTAGAAAGACTGACTTGACCTCATAGCAAGTTCATATGAATAACTTTAGGCTCACAGCAACATAACTTTTCATTCCATGATCCCAGGGCCAGCTAACTCACTGTACATAAGAATCCAATCTTCCCCAGAAGGTATCAGCATGAGTTATAATCACATATTCTGTCTCAGAACTGAAATCTGAGATTTTAAGCTATGCATTTTATTGATAAAGATTATACCACTAATTGCGATACAAGACAAAAATGAACTCTGACGGTGACTTCCATTGCCAATGACAGCAGGATTTAGCCTAGAAGTACATGGATACTATGGCACTGAAAAAGTAGTGATAAATTTAAGTGTAAAAAGCCACACCACACAAAGAGAAATTAAGAGACAAGAAAATTTACTGGGAAAAGTAAACAGTTTTCAAATTTGTGTTCTGCGAGTGGAAATTTTAAGGATCCTTGTGATAAAACTAAATCAGGAGTTTTGCAAACACGAGTTAGTGAGGTCTGGATTCCCACTGATTTGTGTCTCAACTGACTGCAAAACCTAACTGAAGCTTTTCCTGCTCTCAGGGTATTTAATGGTTCCCCATGCCCTTCGCCCCCTCTCTCCCTCATCCCAGGTTGAGTTCTCTGTTATATACTAATACAAAAGTTTTCATGCAGAACACAGCTGTGGCTGTCATGTTTCTCTCCTTATCTATCCACATTTGCACAAACCTAGAAAAAACTTAATGATCTTAGAGACGAGTTATGCCTCTATTTAAGTTTGGCTGAACATGGCCAGTAGGTTCTGAATATATTAAATGGGGACAGTGAGCAAGACAAGACTGCATAGGTCTGTTTTCCCTAGGAAATCAGGCTAGCAAGAATGGTAATATGGGGACTGGAGAGTTTCTTTCTGCTCCTTTATGTTAAGTGCTCTGTTTCTTTTCAATCATAAGTAGGACTAAGATGTTGGTATTATCCCATTATTGGGATTTGTTAATATGCTTTTATGTATCATCATCCAATAAACTGTAAGGTCTATTTATTTAGGCAGTGAGTCTGAACACTCTGTTACTAGTCCAAGTTTCTGGCAGGATCTTTTCCTGGAGGTTAAATGGCATCTTTCCAAATTGCACCTTGGCAGGGATTTTGGCTGTGCTTAGACCCATGGGGTTTTCCTCTTCTTGTATTCTCAAGTCATTAGACAACAATAAAATCTTTATGATATCTGATGTCTTGAATTTTACAGAAATTATTTTCATAGTCTGATGATACTATCGTTTATAATGTCTTTTAAATTTTGCTCCTTCATACTGCATTACCTACCAATGAGTGTGTCAACAATCTCCAGGCTTTACACTGTGACAACAGGTACTCTATACACTCTGAGTGTGGGACTTCCCTACAATATGACGGTATGTGTTATGATACTGGTCCTCACCATAAAAAATAGCAGAGATTACAGCAATTGCTATGGATTTTTTTAAGCTTGTTTGCAAAGGTTATAACAATGCAGTAACACTTAAAACTAGCTGAGGTATCTAAGCTGAGGCAAGACAGGCCTCAGTTTTGATTTATAGCAGCTTTATAGCAAATTCTAGAAATAATTCTAGGTAACAGAGGTGATAAAGAATTATGTTTTCAGTTCTATGGTTCCAAGGCCAGCTGTTTAAATTAGCTGCTCTATCTCTTCCCCTAAGAACAACTCTGCAAGTCTGAAGCAGTTAAAAGATTCTGTGTTTGGGGTTTAAGTCTGAACATACTTACAAACATTTAAAATTAACTATTTCTGACTGCCCTAAAACAGAAATGTACTATACACTATACTAATAAACATAAAGCTCCCCTGCTATTAGTCCTATGCACTTGAATGCAGAGACAGAACAAGGCGGTTGGAATGCCTGAACATTCGGTCATTAAAGCAAACAGGGGACACATTCAAAACTGAGTTCATTTGTCAACCTGACAGCAGCTGGAAGATTTCTGCATACAAAATAACAGGAGCATCTGGCTATCAAGAATATTTAAGACCTTACCTATTGATCTCTTTCATCTGCTTAAATGAATTCAAGATGTTAACATGCCTAAAAAATGGTGATTAAAGATTCCATGCATATAAACCTCAAATCCCGATAAGCAGTAAGGAGAAGATGATACAAATACTACTAAACAAAACCAGCAGCAGAGATCCCAAATAACTGTTTGAAAACCCAGAACCAGAAACGTGGCTGCCAGGGGCTGGGGGAGGAATTATGTACATTTTATGAATTTGTCAAGGACTTTAAGGATAAAATCACGGCCAAGAAAGTTAAGGAACTAGAAAGAGATGGGAAAATTTGTTCATGATTCTATTAGATGTCTAAAAACAAAAAGATCAAGACAGTATTATTTATTACTATAAGCTAGGTATAACTTCTTTAACAAGGATCTACGGGTTCTGCAAAACTCGGACTTTGCATACTAAATCCCTACAGCAGATTCACAAAAGTTAGAAACTGGAGGGCTTCACAAATACACAAATGGATAATTAAATCACTAAAGTACTCTTTACATTTTATTTTGATAGTATATGTAATAAAATAAATAGAAATATATATTTATAAGAATAAGGCTGCATGTGGAACACTATCCAGTTTTGGGCCCCTTGCTAACAGACAAAGATCAACAGACTGGAGAGAGTTCAGCTGAGGACCACTAGGGTTGTTAAAGGCACGTGCTAGACAAGGAGAGGCTAAGGGCACTATGCTTGTTAAGCATGCAAAAGAGATGTAACAGTCTCTTCGGATAACTAAAATAGGGTTATAGAAAAACAGACTCTTCTCTGAGGTTCATAACTGAAGGACAAGAGGCAACATTCACATGATTCACAGATCCCTTCAAACTTAGATGTATTTCGTCTTATCCAAAAAGTTTCAAAATTCACTACATCACAGAATTTATTCCAACAATTTCAAGCTACACAGAAGAGACTACCAGAAGAAGGATGCAGCTTTAAAGAGCTAATTGAAAAAAAAATGTATTTTTCTTACATTAGAAAAGCTTGGAAGGTTATCCGACTTTATTGATACATGCTACTACGGAAAAGAAGCATTTCTTCTGCTGAGAGAAGCTAAAGATTACTTTAAAGTCTACATAGGTAAGTAACAGTTAAATTTGGAAACAATTGGAAAGGGGAAGAACAGAATATTGTTAATTTCTACGCATGATAATTAGTGCAAAACTAAGTCTGATGTAAGTACATTTTGATGTACGTAAATTTTCAGTTATTGAATCATTCTTGTTATTTTGTCTTGAGATTGTCCAGATCAGTTTCCATGACTATACAGAGAAACATACATACTTGATGCTTCTGAAGTTTTCTGTAAACCAGCCTATATTGCTACACTAAGTAAGCAACTTATATAAGTAAGATGCAAGCCTTATCTTACTTTCAGTTATTCATTTTTAAGAGAACAAGACAAAAATCAAGCCCCCAACACCTACTTCTGTTCCTTCATCAGAATTTAACTACAGCGAGGACACTGTCTTTATCCTACACCTTTCTGCCATTTTCAGTCCTAGCATTGAAATTTCATGGCTTGAAAATGAGATGTAAATAGGAATAGCCATTATTCTATGTCAGGAACAAAGAGATGACATTAAAGGAGAATCTGTTCACACTAGAAGCCAGACTAAATTAAGTCTTGACCTATACCACACTGTGATGCTATCAGAACCTGGCTCCATGCCAGTAAGTCACAATGTCGCCTCTGCAATCTAAATTGAACTATTAATAAAATTAATTTATCTATAGAAAGGAAGGAAAGCAACACACATTTGTTGAAAACCTTTCTAAGTTTACAAAAAAATAATAAAGAGTTATTTTAGTAGATGAAACACCTAACACAATTAAGACTGAATGATATGTAACTTTAAAATACACCAATAAAAAAGCAGAAGCAATTTCCAATCAAAGCCGCAATTCTACCTAGTCTTTCTAAGCTCATTCTAGTGTCGTCCCCACACCGTGACTTATGATTAATTCATTTTGGGGCTCTGCCCAGGTGCAGAGTGGGGAGTGAGACAATGGGTGAAAAGAGAAGAGAGAAGGGAGAAGAGAAAGAAAGCTCATCCTTTTTTTGTTGGTTTGCAGGGTTTTTTTTTTTTTGAGAAGTGTTTGACTAAATGCTTTGAATCGTTTGTCTAAAATAATTTGCATAGAATGTATTAAAGTATGACAGCAGCACTGCAACTGGAATACAGAGTTTTAGACAACACACATGCTTATTATCAGATCACAACCATCTATGGAGAGCTCTTGTCTCCCTTTCCCGACTACATCTTCAACAGAGTAGACCAGTAAAGCTCTATACTCACGAAAGTTGTTTGTATGCCAGTAAAGCTTCACACCTTGTTTCATAGCCACTAAATGTGAACGCAGCCATCAACCACCCATCAAGGCGATTCAGGTTCAGAGAAACACTCAAGAGACAAAATTTCAAGGAGAAAGCTCCATCAGGGAGGTCACGACGCATAGTCAAAATTCCTACCCTCAGAAGACAACAAAAGTCTGAATGTGCGTGCTGAACATTTTGCACATCCTCTTTATAGCAACTTTTATATATGAGAAAACCACCAGGAACTCCCCTAAGGCTTCTCTTTTTTTAACTAAATATCATCCTATCTATCTTTTTTCATAGGCTAGTAGATAAAGAAAAGAGCAAAATTTGAGAAAGAAACCAGAGACAAGTTGAGAACTGCTGATTAATAGAAAAAATAAAGCTAAGAAATTGAAGAGAAATTTTCTGGCTTCCTAACTCTTCAGCCACTGTCAGAAAACAAAACAAAACAGCGACACCAAAAAAACACCACCTCTCCTGAAGGCTCAAGAAATCTTCATTAGTTTTTCTCTAAGCATTCAAACAGACACCCTGTGATGCCATGTTTATTCAATTTCAAAAAGAAAATTTTAGGTTATCACACTTGATTTCTACAATTAAGTAATACCTATTAAAATGTAAAGTATAAATATATAAATGCATTTTCACCTCTCCAAAAGCTCTTGCTGAAAGAAAGAATTTGTAAATGGATTCTGAGAAGGATTATTTGACAATAAGGAAAAAAAATTAGCTAAACAGTATGACAAAGTTTAACTGCACTAGAGGTTAAAATGGGAGCATCCAGCAGGGGAACAATGAATTGGCCCTCACCCTTGGATTTACTGACATCTCCAGAGGAAAACCTGCATCAAATAACCTGAGCTTCAATTTCCTGGATAAGAAAAGGCAAGGCATGGGTTGATAAAGTTAAAAAAAAAAAAATCTGGACAAGAAGATCTGAGAATTATTATCAAGACACAAATAGTAGCAGAGACCCAAAAGCTATTCCCTGGAAGTTCTAAGAAAGGATGTTTTATTCAGGAGAGTACTATAACTATGCCTATTTGGACTGATCTCTTCTAATCTTGTGCAAGATTTTCAATTTTAGAAGCAAATCCTGTAGGACTTCTACCAGAGATGAACAGTCTTGTGCTCTTAGCTTGAGTGTGCTGACAAGAATTTGGTGGTAATACTAAAATATACCTGAAAAGTCCTTGTGAAAAATGCAGAGTGACAATTCTAATTACTTAGTGGAAGGACAGATCACCCTCTGCATCAGCAAGGTTATAGAAGATAATGAGGGAGAGGGGGGATCACAATTTCTGGTAAAAGGATGTTTTGGGATTTTTCCTCCCCCCTACACAGCATAGTTTTGGAAATCTGCCCTGAAAACACAATGTCTCATCTACAGCCAGAGAGACTAGAAGAACATACGGTTAGCGAAGCATCTGTTCTCCGGGTGCCTTCCTGGTTCTCTCGTTCTAGAGCTGACCTACGGTGGGGGAAAAGCACGGGATATGTACTGTTTCATCCCAGGCAGGATAGTTCTGAGTTGAGTGAAACCAAATACAAAAAATTCATGGCAATAGTTGATCATCTTGTTTTAGAAAGGCTATTCTTTCAGTAGCTGTTCATTTGCTTGTTTTATAAGAATGAGCATCTTTACTCTGAAGGGCTTAGGTGTTATGTATGTAAAGGAAAGTTGTACACAAACTGCAAATCGGAAACTGGTGCATGTGCTCTCCTCCTGTGCATTGATATGGGAGGGACTTCAGGTATATCAAAGGCCCTACAGACACATAGGATTTTATATTCCTTTTCCATTTGGAAGAGTAAGTACTTGTTTCTAATACAGAAATACCTACTGCACCTGAAAAACAGTGTCTGTCTTCTTGAAGAGGGCAGTCTCAACTGTAGATACGTGTAAGAACAAAAGCTTCAGTGGGAGGAGAAAACAAAAATGTGCAAACTGAAATTGCTAACATGGAGAGCGAGACCGCAGTTCTTTCCCAGCAGGGACGTCAATATGCAATGAGAATGAGTCATTATAATGCAGCTCTGCGATTCAGACAATTCAAAGCCACTCTGGGATGTCAGGCCACCAACGTATTTTTGCTCTGTGTGAATCCGTGCAAAGGCAAAAAGTATTCTCCAGCTCTTAATGGACTCCCACACCTCTAACAACTTTCTGGTAAGCTTTTTTTTTTTTTTCCCCTCTCCCATATTTGTTACATCAACTGCAAATCTTCTTTATTAGTAAAGCTATAGGTACTACTTAGCCAAACAGAACCCTAGGCAGTTTAGGCAAAAATCCTAAAACCAAGACACAAAATGAAAAAAACAAACACACACAAACACACATACAAGCACAAAAACCCTGCTTTGCCTTTAATCATTTTCCATTCATAAAGCTGAACAAGATAACATCTTCCTCCAAAATGCAACATCATTCTAAAGCAACTGGTCTCTCAAGTGAACAGGTTGATGACAGTACGAATACTTTCCTACTCTCATGTTCGTAGTATGGTCACAATGCCATGTACTGTATTTTGAGACAGAGTACAAATTAACATGTAGACATGGACTAATTTATTGCTATTTCCTAATCTAGTTTTATTAACGATTGCTACAAACAACCTTTGAACGAATGGATGTGTAAGAGATCAACAGAGTTCAGGTTTGCACCAAGATTTAAAAAGTGATTTCTCATCATGCGCATTACTAGTCCACTCTCTCACCATAACCCTACTAGAGTGTTCCTTAACTACTAAAAGAATTTTCCACAGTAACAGAGGTAAGGCATAATTCTGCTACTGAGAAGAACAGATGGAAAACCTGCAGGAACTTATTGTCATCTTAATAGCCACAGGGAACCTGGGAGGATATTGGAATACAATAAATATCCGTTCACTTTACTATAGGATCTGAAAGGTTATACATAAGTTATACATGTCAATAAAAGTCAAATCCTGATCTTACTGATACCAAGAATTTTGGTAACAGCTCAATGCAGAACTTTACCTGTGGAAAGCTGGAGACTGTGAATGACACCTACAGATTTCCTGATATTTGTGGAGTCTAATGATTAACAACAATGTAAAAGGAATGAAAAATGTCTTAAGTGCATCACAGGTGCTGTTACTACACAAAAAAATTTGTGAGATTTGAAGAATCCTTTATTCAACTTTTGCGGACTGTAAAAGAATGGGTCAGTTTCATCCAGCTCCTTGGAAGCCTGCTCAGAACATGTCAGAGTTGTCAGAATTTCTCCTTCAGGCAGCCAGGAGAAGTAAAGAGCTTAGCAGAAGCAGTCATGAAGGACAGGGAAATGAGTCATCCTACTTCACTGTTGATGATCACATCAATCCTTCCCTATGTCAAATTATATTGTAAATACTGACAGGCATTTTGAGGCAGATTTTCAAAGAGAACATATACCTTCTTTTTGTTTCTCCCAGGAGAGACAGCAAAACAATCCTCAAAGAAGCTGGTAATTTCAAAGATTTAGGGAGAACGTAACTGGGGAGAATATGAAAATTCATTTCAGTGCAGGTTTTAGGTTGCTAGAGGCCAGTCGGACCTACTGGTGTTTTAAACTATGAATAATCCCTCTCCGTCCACTTCCCTCCCCTACAATGTAGTCATTTATTTTGCTAAAACCTTCTTCTCTGCAAATTCTAACACTTGCAGTCAGTCTTCCCTGCCTCAGGAAAGCAGTTTACCTGTAACGTTCAGGAAGTTATTCTGAAGAATGTAGTTTGAACATTTGGCTGACGTCTAAGCATCCCACAAGCTTGAAGTGTGTTTCTGATGCTGTAACCTCAAATATGATGATCCATGAATAATAACTGGCTACTAAGATGCAGTTTAACTGAATTAACTGAGCCAAAGAAAAGCTGATAGAATTCCCCAATACAAGCCTTGCAGTTCCTCTCCTCTCACCAGACACATCAAATATTCTCTTAAAAATTGCAGAAGTTTGGTTTCACAATCTTGCAAGTTTTCATGCTGCTATACCAATGAGTATGTTTTCTCTTTGGTAATGGCAACTCCCTCCTCGCCCCTGTCCCCGACCCCCAACAGCAAATTGACTATTGTTGTTTTGAACTGTTGCTCAAAAATGGCATAAAACACAACTGCATCTCTCTTCACCAATACCAGAGACCTGGCACATGGAATTGAGAATGAGTTTAAAATTCATGTAACAGCAGTTTTTACAAACAGCAGCTCACTGTTAAAAGTATTGTAATAAACATCTATGCTGATAATAACAACTTGAAAACTTACCAAGTTTTTTTTTTAAACAGGTAGTCGTTTTGAGAGATCATGTAGCATTTGGTAGTCCACAATGAGATCATCTGTTTCAAAATGCTTTAGGAAAAAAAACCTGCAACAGAAGATAAATACTGTATCAACACAGTAGCACAGATACCTTGCCAGGTGACTTCAAATATGCTAGTTAAGATACCACAGAGAGCACAATACTTCATACGGACAATTCTCCTACAGTCTTGGAAAAAAAGTTAGACAGAAGTTATTCTCTGAAAACCCCTGTATCATAAGGCTTGATTATCTACTTGTTGCTTAGAAATAATAAGCAGCAATACACTAAAATCTTGAATCTGCAGTTAATGGTATTGCAAAAGGCTTGCTTCCCTTCAGGGCTGGCCAACTGGCAGAAGCAACATTTAAATGCAAACAAAACCTGTTGACTATTCTTTGTGAAATGTATATGTCTATACTTCAAATCATTTAGGGAAACAAGGTTAAGCAGACTTCAGTAAGTCTGCGACACATGGCAACTGATAAACGATTAACGGCATACTTTACATGAATGGTGACTATCAGTCCACTGTCAGTCAGGAGCGCACTAATTCCTGCTGGTGGTACTCCTGCCTAGGTACCTACTATAATTTCTGGATATCTCCAGAAATTTTGTGGGAGAAACAACAACAACAAACACATCAAGGTAACTGGTAGAGGCGAGTAAGACAGCAAGACATACCTCGTTTTTGTTAAATAATTATATTTACCAACTATTTATTCCCAGAAAAAATACTTTACCAGCTTTCCCTGAAAACTAAAACCAGAAAGTCTCACAACAGGAGATTTTATTTTAATATTATCAACAGACCATGTAAACCTATTTTTCATTTATTTACTAAATTCTTCATTGCATTTTGACAGACATTCTGAATTCCTTGACACCAAAAAAATGGTGGAGGTGGAAAGGAGTGTTACTTTACATTTTAATTAGACCTCACTTAAGAATTCATCCACTTAATTTTGGAAAATCTATGTACATTTAATGTAGATCTATTATGCAGAAGGGAAAGAAATTTGTTAGAGTAGAAGTTACATATAAACACAAAGAATTAGCCTAATTCCTGATCATTACATTTTTCATACAGAATCACAATGAGAAAGAAATATACAGAAAGAACTGTCCACCAAACAGGCAAGGTTAGGAGGAGTTTATTTCCTACACTTACCCTTAAAAACATTTACATCAATTAATTAAATTCTGGAATGAAGCTGTGATATGACACACCACAGAAAATTGAACATATGACCATACCTTATTTTGACTACCGGGTTCTATTGTGTCAGTAAAACCTCATGTGTGATATACAAATCAGCTGTCAAATGAAAATCAGTGTGCTCAGAACATCATTATCTTGCTACATACAAAAAGAGAAAGCAAGTACCATTTTGATTTCAGTTTTACTTTTTAATGGTGAATTTAATAAAACGAACTTCATGAATGTCATGAACGCAGTATATAGAAACCAAATTATTTGCTATGTTTTAAGAATTTCTGTAAACCACTACTCTGAGGACGAATAGTCATCTTTGGTTCACAGTTCTGGAACTTACAGTGAGTTGATGGTTATCTATTCCTCTATTAACTATGTAAATTTATATCATCTTTTCTTGTCAAAACTGATATTGAGTGGATTGTTCCAAGTCAGAAAATAAGTTGAAAAGCAACATATTTTTATTTAACTGCATTTTGGTTTTACAAATCTGACAAAACTTTAAATTAAAAGCCTGTATATTAGAGCCCAAACAGGCAATAACCCATTACAGGCATATAAATAAAAAAAAAAGCTGTAGTAAATCCTCCTCAAATTTTAACAAATATGTTAAATACGAAAGCAGGATGAAAAGATGTTTGTTTTTTAACGGATGTAAAAACAAGACCAGCAAGTACTCTATTCCGTTATGCTACACACTGACTGCACTGACTAGCGAAATGAATTTCAGCCTTTACAGTAAAGTCATCTCCAGAACACTCATCTTTCCATATCAAAAATTTACCCCCAGCTGTAATGGCTTTCTGCCTGGATCACATCAAGTTTCATTAGCAACTCCGAGAGAGCACTTCCATCATTTCATCCCATTCTGAACGAACTGGCAGGCCTGGCCTCTCTTCTTCCCTTCTACACGCAAACGGTGCAAGCGAAGAGCTCGAAGTGCCGGACAGAGTCACGCTCCCGTCGGCGCCCGGGCAGGGGCTGAAGGAACCACAGGTGTGAGTGAAGGGAACGCCGAGCTCTTCACGCCCGCTCCCACCCTGCCAAGGCGATTCAACCGCAGCCCTGGGGCCGAGCTCTTTCGGCAGGCAGCTACTTCGGCCATACCCGCTCAAACGCAACAAAGCCCAGCCTGTTTACTCGTTGCACTTAACGGTCTCTCTCACATCTGCTTGAAACCTGAAACGGCCGTTTTCCTCACCTGACAAAATAATACCGGTCCCTACACGCTCTAACTTCCCGACCCCGCGCAAACGCTGCCTGAGAGAAAGCGCGGCAGGACCACCACCTAGTTAGTGCCCCGAGCCCGTACAGACGGACGGGAGCCCTCCGCAGAGCAGCGGGCGCCGCGGGCGGCACAGGGCCGGCGCAACGGCAGCGCCGGCAACGGCAGCGAGCCCGGCCCCGGCCCCGCCCCCTCCCGCAGCCGGCAGCGGTAACGG
>VXAL01010202.1:74738-87733 GCA_013399475.1 Chauna torquata | reverse complement strand
ATGGAACACAAGCCTTCTGAGGAGCGGCTGAGGGAGCTGGGATTGTTTAGTGTGGAGAAGAGGAGGCTCAGGGGAGACCTCATTGCACTCTACAACTTCCTGAAGGGAGGTTGTGATGAGGAGGGGGTCGGCCTCTTCTTCCAGATGACAAATGATGGGACTCGAGGTAACGGCCGCAAGTTGCGCCTGGGGAGATTTAGATTAGATATCAGGAAAAACTTTTTCTCTCAGAGAGTGGTCAAGCACTGGAACGGCCTGACCAAGGAGGTGGTGGAGTCACCGACCCTTGCAGTTTTGAAGAAGCACCTGGACAAGGTGCTACAAGATATGGTTTAGTAGCTTAGTGGGTAGTATTGGTGATAGGATGACGGTTGGACTAGATGATCTTGTAGGTCCTTTCCAACCTTGTGTTTCTGTGATTCTATGATTCTATAGTGAATTCACCTGCAAGCCTAGTGAAAATTACAGCACTAGTTTTGTTCTAATAAATCATTTATCGTAGACTTTGCAAAGGACAAAGATAATAGATTGTTCTGTAGGAAAAGATAGAGGTGACAACATAACCTGGATCCTTAGGCTTCATAAATGAGTTTTTAGCACACAAAAAAGAAATGAGTACTAGATTCTCAAAAAATTCAATATTTTCCATGTACAAAGTTTAAAGACACCATTTTCCTGGAAGAAGCAGAGAGGTTTTTGTTTTGAAATATGTGAATAGTAACAATGTCACATGGACAGTGACATTTGCCACAAGTAATCTAACACAACGAAATAATAGATATCTTGAAAAACACCAAATATTCATAACTCTTTCAAAGAAACTTTTTAAAAAGTATAATTTTGGACTTTGAGTTTATGAGTTACGTATTTATGCATACATAAATGGCACCTAATGGTCCAAATGAAGTGAAAGGTTTGTTTGCAACTCAGTAAGCAGAAGACAAACACAACAAACTTGTACGTTCTCTTTCTCTTAAAATTGTTCATCCTATCCTCTCTTTCTGCTTCAGCAAGAATTATAAAAGGGATAGAAGAGCATCATTCTCTTCTGATTATGTAACTGCCACAGTGTGGTTTTAGCATCTATTACTCTCATTGCACTGTAACTCTCAGGTAGTTTATTAAAAAATTACATTTATTGGCCTTTTTTTTCATGGGTTAATGCTCATATTGGGAAGTGAAACTTTCAAACAGGGTGGTCAGCTGCTCTCTGGATGGTAATGAGAATCTCTGCTGCATCCTCAGCTGGAGCTAGTGAGACTCACTGAACAGTTTTCTGCTCAGTTCTCATGAACCATCTAATCCATGGGTCTACGATGTTGGTCCATGCATATGAGCCCCTGAGGCCATAGCCGCATTCCATTTGCTGGTACAGGCCCCCTTGCATGCAACCTGCATGCACTGACACACATGTACACACACACTATGCATTTGTTCAGTAACTGGACTTAGACACAATCTGTACAGTAGCCATGCCTGGATCATTGCTCTCCTCAGTTGTTTCCCATACACACACATAATCACAAATGGGTCTCAGCTGACCCCAGAGCCTATGGTCTCTCCAGCAGCTGGTTGGGACTCTCCTGGTCCCTCCAGTAAACAATTCCCCCAGGAGTCCCCTTCACCCTGGGAGCACCCTGCTCCCAGGCCATTTTACTTTCTCACCAGCTAGTCCAGCTTGATCTTTACCAGCACTCACATACTCCATTGCACACTCACACTCACTCCAGGTGTTGCATCATGGGCAGACAGGCCCCTGGGACCTGAGAACCCACTTCAGCTGCTGGCAGTCATACCCCACACACACCAAATGTGTTCCATTAGGCAGTAACCCCCCTTCAGTCTGTAAGGTGCTCTGCAGAGCTTCTTCCGTTGGCTAACATGCTGGGTGTCACATATGGATCACGCGTCTGATGTTCTACAGGGACAGCCCTGGGAGAAGCCCGGCAAGAACTCCCATCTCTGACCAGGTTTTTGGGTTTCCTCCTCCTGCTGTCTTGCCTCTGTGCTCCTTTGTGTTAGCAGAAGTGAGTCCTTTATGGGTTGATTGCTCTTTTGTGATGGGCTTGGGTGTAGCCTGGCAGGGTATTATTTTGGGTTGTCTCACTTGCCATTGTGTCCATATGGGAGTGCAGATAAATTTTCATCACGTAACCTGACATGTGAACATCCATTGCTATTTGGCTTAAACTACATACAAAACATCTCTTATATTAATTAAGTTTAAAAAAAATTACTGTCCTACAAAATCGTTCCTGATTCTTCAGGAATTATTTCCATTCTTTAAAATTATCTGTGTGAAGCTTGGTCAATTCTACAGAAGGACCTGACTGCAGAAATCAATGGGATGTGCAGATCCCTCACCTAGGATGCTAATCAGCTTACAGATGCTTACAAACACTGCTTGCCAAGTGACCTATGAAGAGCAGGAGCTGCCTGGGGGAATCTCTGGGATGATCTGAGCCTGGAGAGCTTCTGTAAGGACTAGTGAAATGCTTTGTTGCAAAGGCAGTTATGGTGTTCGGTCAAACACTTGGTCTCAAGTTGGTCCATTGTCTCATCTAGTCAGAGACTAATGGCGTAATTGCTGGACCACTACTAAACAGGTGACTAAGAGCATTAAGTGCACACACAGGTATCATCCTTATACTCCAGTGCACCACAATTACAACTACGGGACAAGTCTCAGTTGCCTCCTCATAATACAATTCTAACTTCAACTCCATGTACTCTACCACACCCCACATTTATCTCCAGACTCCCTTAGCAACTGTAGCATCTTACCGACTGATCTGAGACAAGGTGTTCTGTGTTTCTCTGAAAGGCCATACTGTCTTCCGTTCCTAATAACAGCTTCTGCATAGCAGATGCACTGTATGAAAATGGCTAGTTTAGCTTGTGACATGACTGCTGACTCTGCCACAGACAAGTCAACCAAAGTTATTCACCAAGGGTGGGAGCGGTAATGCACTTCTGTATCTAAGACTTCTTTTTTTAAAGTGTATTAAATTCTGAGCTTGAAGAGGACCTGACAAATGAACATAAGCGAACAATGAATTTTTTTCAGTGTTTTATGGGACAAAACATTGAACGGAAAATCACATTATGAGTAAAAACAATACAAAGTGAATAGTCTTTATCAGTTTGTCATTGATCTTCCAGAGCCTTAATTCTTAATAATTCTTAATAATCCTTTATGAGATCGTTATGTGCTGAAGTTGACATCACTTCATCGGATTATTAGGGGTTGAAGTTGTCAAGAAAATTAATTTATCTAAGATCATGACCACAGAAAAAAATGATATTTAGCGGGTTTCATATATATATATATATAGTGCATAGTGTATATATACATATATATACACTACTAAATTTAAGTCTGTATTTTGGGAAGAAACTGCTTGACTAGGCACCATTTGTTTCACAAAATATAGTATCTTTTATGCATTTTTTTGTCCTTTGTGGAGAATGGACAAAAGAAAAGATTTTCAAAGACTGCAGATTACTTGTGAAGTTGCTCACTTTTAGTGCTACGTGAGAGGGAATATATATTGAAAGAACATAAAAAATGTGCCATGTATATTTAGTGAACTGAAAATCAAGAAGAAAAGAAAGTCACTGAAGCATTTCCATATGAGAAAAAAAAAATTGCCTAGGAAGATCAGTTTACAGTAGCTGAAGTATTCAGCTTCAAATAACACAGAATCCAGCACCATCAGACTCAGTTATACTAGTTAAGGTTGCAGCAATGGATTGCCCTTTGAGCCTACTGCAAAATCACAAGCTGCAAAAAATAAATGGTATGCAATGATAGGCTTCCAACATTGTGGAGAGTCTTTCAGGGTCAAAATCACAGGAACTACTTTCAAGTGAGCTCCATGCTTGTGGATACTTTTTTTGTTACCACGGTTACATCAAAAAAGTTAGATAACAAGCTGTTCTTATTACTTATGTAGTACTCCTTAAAAAAGCACGGAGTCAAGCAAGATTTTTGTGATTTTTTTTTTTCCTAATTAAGATGACAAAGAAATAAGTAAATCAAAAAGGGACATCATTAAAGAGAATTGATTGAATCTAGAACTCATTTCATTATAGTCTTTTAATAACAATTTTTTACTTTGAGGTAGTGAAATAGTTTAACTAGAGAGTACTAAAGTGACTCATATTTGTTTGAATTGCTCTTGCATCTAGATCTGAGCTGTCCAAGGAACCTAACAAAATGACAATTTTAAGGGTGTTACATGCCCAGCTTCTTCCAACTGTTGAATTTTCACATTTTTAGGCTCCAATCCACAGTACCATAGTGCTATCCATTATGTGAGGATTTTCAGAATACTCTTTGTCCAAGTAACTTGCTTTTTCCCAAGTAGCAGATAATATGTTAAAATTAAACACAGTGCTGGGTAGTTAGGGGCCCAATAATGCAAGACTGTATATTATCAATGTGTTTTTTCTAAAAGTACTGAGTTTTACATCTGAAAATTTGCAGAGACATTTATATGTGAAACTCATAAAATCAAGTACTTGAATAGGATATTGGTGTACCATGTGCTTATAGATACTGTGAAGTTAAAAAAAGTAGAGCATCCCTTGTTTCCAAGATTACGCATCTATCTCATCCAATTATGTTTCTGGTATTAACTTGTATGATATATTCTGAAGATAAAGAGTAACTTATGTTCTATTTAGTACAAACCACAGTGGTAAAGCTCTTGTTTAATACCTGCACACAGACAAGAAAGAATCCCAAATAATAATTCATAAAAATAAAAATATTTTAAAGTATGCAATGGCTTTAGTACTATGGCCTTTAGATTAGAACCTGTCACTATCTGCCATTGTTTTCAGAATGTACTCTGTAATTTTGCTTTGTTTTGCTTCATGTTGTTTTTTACTTGTAATCTTGTAATATTTTAAATGCTTGCAAATATGTAAAATGAAGAGGTGATATTAATATGTCCTCCAGTCTGCAGATATATTGAAAGAACCTGAACTGTTTTACTCATCTGAGTGAACTATTAATTCTTCACTGTTTTCAGAGGTAAATTCGTCTGGCTTTTTAACTCTATCAAATCAAAATATTTTCAACTTTGTATGATGTCAAAACCTTCCATTGTTTCTTACTGAACATCTAGAACCCCCACATTTGCTTGTAAGAACTTTTGCTTTGCATTGAACATTATGGTTGTGAATTAAATCCACATACAGTTATTGGTAAATTGAAAAAGAAAAGTAATGCTTACAAAAAATGTAATAGTTCCAGAAATAATAATTCTTTACTTAGCAGGTAGCTCACTATACAAGTATTTTAAAACTTGTTCTTTTGACTGACACCTAGTTCTTAAACATCCTTTGTCATCAGTTGATTGCAAAGTGTTTTATAAATGATAACAGCGTCATGTCATTTAAAGAACATGAAACTGAGGACAAAAGCAGAAATTCTGTTGGCCAAAGCCCAAAGTCAACTAGCAATCCAACAACAGAGCTGGAAACAGAAGCTTCCTCTATGATTCCCAGCCCTGGATACAGCTAGTAGGCTAGAAATTCTCTCACTCAGTTTTATTTTCTCTAATTATTATTAAAAGGAAATCTATGTTATTACTATTATCTATATTATTGATCTTTTTTGTTGATAAAGCACTGAAGAGGCCTACAAACTCTGCAAGAAGAAATAAGCATAGGCACCTACATCCTCAGGATACAGGTCTGGTATGTACTCACCATCTTTGTGATTTTGTACACCGATGATTCACAAAATGTGTATTGCCTGGGTATTTTAGAACCTGATTGGAGCTATTCCATTTTGCAATGAGTCCTGACATACTTGTTTAGTCACAGAGAGGAAGCAGGACTGCATAGTACCTAGTAGTTACAACATTCACTCAAAGTGGAAGGAGAATTACTTTTCATTCCTGCTGTGCCATTATTTCTTCGTCTAAAATGTTTGTGAGTTTCATTGAACTAGATTTTCTTTATCCTGTGGCATCTGCTACACTACAGAATCATATTTGCTCATTCACTCTAGCTGATTGAATATTTATTTTATCAAAATGGTGACATCTTCAGTTAGTCAATGGGTAAGACCCAGCTCAGAAAGCCCCATAGCTTGCTGCATAAGTCTGGGCATCTAAAACTGATGAGATAGTAGAATTTGGATTCTTCCTGAGTGCACAAAAAAAACTTCTTTTTCCTGTCTATTATAAATTAAGTCTTAAGTTTTTGATGTCTGCAAAAAGCAGTTGTAAATTCCAAATGCAGGTAAATGTCTTTCTATAGACCAGAACCTTAAAGTGGTTAGGGGGATGAGGTTCTATTTAAACCCTCTAATCCATTTTTCCTGTAAGTCAGATGTAAAGGTAACCCACATTGAAGAATGGAAATGTGTCTTCCCTTCCCCAACAAGCAACACAATTTTATACTGGACTCACGTCTGTACACTCCAGAGAACCCTTCCAAACTCAACAATTTGTTGATTCTACAGTTCTATTATTTAAACAAACAAGCGACAAGGAAGAGAATATACAGGACAAATAATTATCGTGTATGAACCTTTCCTTTGAGATATAGGATTTGAAATGATAATACAGGAAAACCTATATTCTATAACAGAAATGATAGCCCTACACTAAGTTAAGGTCCTTAGATCTAGCTAGTGTTCAAAGGATTTGAGTTCTGCTTTTTTTAAATCTATCTACTGCTAAGTATTTCTTGATAAATAGTTCTTCACTCATAGAATGGTATTTCTTATTGACAGCAGTTACTAATCTTTTTCCTTAAGGGTCTGCTCTGCAATATTTCATTGTGAGCTAAAACTTAAAATTCATCCAAAACTGACTAAATTTTCTCAGGATAAGGCAGTAACTTCTCCTGAGCAGAACTCTATGTTTCCCTGTAAGAGTTACTGATATCATACTGTGTAACAGCAGAAATGGCTTCAGCCTCAGCTTTATAACAGTCTTGGGAAACCATCTACTTCCATCTATTCTCTTACTCATCTTTTGAAAGAATTTAGCCAGACCATGGAAACCAGCCTGACATTTTTTGAAATAATTGACTGCACTATGATGTCTAATGTATATCTGCTGTAACTCATCTCACACCTTAGAAAAATTATTCTCTGCAGTGTTGAAAGAAGACTGCCTTTTATTCCACTGTTGATAATACAGTTTACCACTGTTTTAAATTCTTGGACAGGAGCCTGAATCAGAGAGTTATAAAACAGTGATTTCCTTCAATTTGTTGTATTTCCTTATCTAACTTTGAAAACGTACTTCAACAGCTAGTAGGGACACTTCTTGACAATTCCTAATGTCATATTTGTTTTGCTTCTCTGATTTTTTATTTTCCATCTTTTGCTTGCATTTTAAGTGAGACTTAGAAATAGTTTAAGGTCCCTTAGCTTGCCACAAGCAGATCTGATGTTAGTGACTGCTTTGAGGAGTAAGCCTCTGACTAAGACTTTAACTCTGCTGGGAATTTTTCAATAAAATCCTGATGCCTGCTGCTGGCAATCTATACTGCATTGTTTGAGAGCAAATGCATCCTGTTTACAAATGAGATACATAGAGATTTAATTTGGTTTCCCCAAAATATAGATTCCTTTTGAAGAAGCAGTCTGACAGACACGAAGTCCTGGTTCCATGTATCTTTTAGTCATTCTACTATGTCTCCTATTTTTGAATTGTGTGAAATTTAGGCTTAAAAAGGTGATAGCTGAGTCATTAATGCTACAATCTTGTAGTTAGTCAGCCATCAATTTATTATAACTGAGAGCTGTTTTACTGAAAGAAGAGCAAAAGATTTACTGAAAGCAGGCAAAACAGCCTCATAGAAATGTGAGAAATGAATTGAAAATAATATTAATTTTACAGGTGCTTATTCAGTTTGATCCTTGTGATAGTAGTCATGAAAATACTAAACAACTTTTAGCTGTCAAGTTAAAGCATAGTATAAAATTTGTTAGGACTAAAAGTAAACGTCAAAAATGGATTGAAGGATTTGCATTGGGGTAGTTTTGGAAGCATCTGGAAAATTTCCTCTACTTTACAGAAAATAGTCTTTTTTTCAGGCTTTCCTTTTACCAAGAAAGTTTTGCTTTTACTGCTTCCAAAGATTTCATCTTGATATATATTCCTATAGGCTAACTCTTAGACACTTTTTTATACAGTCCTAGGACTCTAATTAGCTGAATCAAAGCATGATATCAAGTATAGTTTTAGTTGTTTAGAGCATGCAAGACTTGACGAAAATGTGAGTTACAACATTCAAAAGACTTTTTCAATTACTTGGTACACACAAGCAGCAATGAGCAGGGAAGATGAAAAATGAGCATTACTTGTGGAATTTAATTGAGGAAGTGAACAAGTGACTTTCATCATACTACACAAAGTGCAATGCTAATTCCAGTAACACTAGTTCTTCACAAAAAGGGGAGAAAAATAGAGGTTAACTGTGGTTTAATTACAACTTGATACTCAATCTTTTCTTATAGACTTATGGTAGAGCCATGACTGAATTGTAGTGAAGGCCGATGAAGTGATTGAATCAATTGAATCAATAATTATTGTCTAAAATGAATGTATTTCTTTTATGCATAAATACTGTACTCATCTGGCTCTGAATAGAATCTGAATATCCACTGAGATAGCAATTCATTTATTTTCAAACATATTAACTCCTTCCTACTCTAGAGACAAAGAATCAATGAATCACCAATTAATCCCTATTAATTCTGAACAGATTGTACATCCTGCTCCCCAAATTAAAAGTAATATAAAATAAATAAATAAATAAATAAAAGACACATCTTGGTATTGACATCTCCAAAAGTTAAAAGATGTTTTCATTTAGTTGTTTTTTTTGTTTGTTTGTTTGTTTTTTTCCCCTTTAATATCTGCCTTATCTTCTGGAAAACTACATGTGAGCAGTAGATCTATAGCATACTTTATGAACACTCCAAATGTGTCTTTGCTGTGTGTTGCCTCAATGTTCTCAGGTCAGTGAAAAAGATTTTCAGTAATAAACACTTGCCTGCTCATTTCAGAAAACACAAACAATGTGTCTCTAAACGGCTCCAGGAGAACTGTGATATCCTAAAGACTCTTTTTGAATAAATCAGTACTGATTTTCAGTACTCCACTCAGTCATAGTGCTGGATTCCTGCAACTGAAATTGAATTGACAGGACTTAACTTTTCATATGACCTTAACTTCAATTGGCAGGCTAAAGAAGATTTCAGAGATGAATGCAATCCTGACCTTATGCCATATATAAATTGTGTATTATTAGGCATAAGACAGGATTCAGTTCTAGAGCCAGAAAGCTAAATTTAGGTGTCTACAATCATGGAATCATGAAGTCATAGAATATCCCGAGCTGGAAGGAACCCACAAGGATTATCAAGTCCAACCTACAGTCTATACATATATATAGACGACCTATAAATTAAATCACGTCTGAGACGATTGTCCAAGCGTTTCTTCAACTGTGTTAGATGGCTGTGTTAGATTGTTATCTACATAATATCAGTGTTAGATGCTTACCTAAGTTCCCATTATAGCTGCTGTACATGATCATCTGATGCCATTTAAGACAACTTGGAGTACAACAACTGGCCTCCAGATGCTGTTCCAGTAGATCACAGTTCTTCTGTAGGTCAAGTATTGTATCTACCTAATCCATGTCCACTATCTTGGACCCTAAGGCATCCCAAATGGCTTTAGCCACCTACTTTTCAGTAACTAAATCCTACAGTCTAGTGACTCTACTGAGCAGGGACTCGATTCAGCATTTAAATAACTATATAATAACTGGTGCCTTTTATTATGCTCTAGAATGTATGAGATAATTGAACAGGGTTAACAGGTATGAAATGATCAGAAGAACCATGATCTTCTTGAATCAAGTAGAATAGAGGACATGTTTGGCACCAGAGACCCATGTTTAGGCAACTGAATTGTGCTCATGATGTTAATTACTTTACATAAATCTGTTCTGACATAAGTATAAGTCTCTGCTTTGGAGAAGATTTTACAGGTCATATGAATTTTAATTAAGAAATCCAGTATCTACATCCCTCCAAAATTTTGCACCAAATGTCTAATCTGTATATAACTAATAGTGATAGTATGCTGCTAACAAGACAGATGTTATGTTCTTTTTCATGAACAACAAGACAACCATTGCATATTTCTCATAGAACAGGAGATAAATGAGGCCATATGTATAGCAAAAGTCTTCTTCATGTAAGTAAGGATGACACAACAGAACCCTGTATATTAAACATTTTTCATACAATTAAAATATTTGCTGAATATGTTATTGTTGCATGAATGAACATAAATGTTACATAAATCCTGTTACATACATTTAACAATCTGCAAGACAACCAAACATATATTAAAAAAAAATCATCCTTCAACTGAAAAAAAAAAAGTTAATAAATGTATCATAAATGTTTTTAATAAAGGTTTAATTCAAAAAAACACTTGTAAAAATTTGCAGCTTTCAAAAGATGCAGAAAGAATAATCTTGAATTCTTGCCAGCATCAAATCCTTTTTTCATGATTAGTTTTAATACCATTTGTTAAATGCAGCACATTAATTTATGGTACATTCAGTACTGTTAGATAAATTATAATTAACAGGCTATCTTGTTTACATTAGGTCAAAACCAGCATGTTGAGACTATTAATGGGCAATTCACTCACACAAAATATTATTATACACCTCACAGGAAAATAAAATTCAGTTATTATGACTTGTTTATTTGTAGGTCGGTTTCTAAAATTAAATTTCAATAGCTGTTTTAGTAAAACTCAGATAATACATGGATCAGCTGTACTCAAATTAATTAGAATGTTTGTTGCAGTAACTAATGCTGAAAGAGAACTCCAGCTGAATGTGGTTACTATGACTCTAGTCAACCCATGTTGACTTTCAATCTGGACTAACACAGCACAAAATTTATTTAAAATTTATTGGTTCATAATGATCACTCCACTACCTTTACTCCCTCCATCTTCTTTATTTCTTCTCTTTTGCTCAAGGACTCGTCGCTAGCTTGATTCTGGCAACTTTTCTAAAAAGAGTGTTCATCTCATGGTTTTTTACTTTTACTAACTTTGTCTGGTGGTGCTGGAGAAGAAACTATAAAAGTTTTTGAAATTATTTTCAAGAGTGATGTCTTTCAGGGTTAGAATTGAAATTTACACAGTGTTTTAGTAGTGTTACCTTCAGTTAATATATCCAGAGCCCTAAAAGCACTGCTTTATCAGAATAACCTCTCTCAATGGATGTTCCACTTGAAAAGCCCAGGGGACTGGGAGGCAGAGACTGGATTACAAAAGCTTCAATTGTAAGTATAGATTAAGATGATATGATCTCCTCTTCATCTTTCTCTGATAGGTATGAGATGTATTATAGAAAATGGGTAATTCACAGATCATGTTTTCTTTAGGTTTGTAGCAGACATTTGCATGCATATAAATCACATGCTATTGAAGAGCATGAGGTTATCTAGCTCCTTCAAAATATTAAATGTGTTTTTGTGCCTTACTAATCTGGTGTATGTACAACATTAACATTCTTCATGAACAGGACAACTTATGCTCAGAAATTTATTCACAAATAAATTCAAGAATGTTACCTTCTAGTCTAAATGACTGCCAGGTGGGGTGAATTTCAACTTCAACCACAGAACATACTTTTAGAACTTTTTTACTTTAACCCACCAACTGCTGCTAATTGCCTTTTGTTTGCTTTTATGGTTGCCCAGTGAAGTTCAAGGCACTGTGCATTTTTCCTGTCATATTAATGCCATATAAACACTGGGAACTACAGTGGAGAATAAAGTACCCTGAGATTAGTATAACCATTGATTAAAGGGCAGCATGATCAGCAGTAAAGGAAGGACATGTTTATATTATACCTGAATCATGAAAATGGTAACATATGTATAAGTTTACAAAACAGTAAGACACAGTGAGAAAGTTAAAGGCTGACAGGAATCATGGGCTAGCCTTAGTTCATTTAAATAAGATTTAGAGATGAAGCAACTGTTGTGATGAGAATTAGAATTTAAAAGTGTTGTGGGTTTTAGTTGCTTTTTTTTTGGGGGGGTGGGGTGGGTTGCTTGTTTGCTTGTTTTAACCAATAATGCAAAAAAAGCATGATTTGATACAACCTGATAAAATTTATTTACATTTAATTTTAAAAATATTTCTTTGTATTTTTTTTTCCTAATTTCTAGGTGTTCTGTGAGGAAATCTAAAGCATAAAGAAAAAGAATAGGGTCTACACTAAATTGCTACATTAAGCTAAAATAAATAAATAAATGATGAACTACATCTGAGCAAAGTGCTGGGTTGTAGTAGTTGAATCTGGTGTAGAATCCTGCAGTCATAAACAGAGTGATAGACAGGATACGTATTGAGTCCAAGGTTAACAAGATTTACAAAGAGAAGGCAGAATAGAAGTATGTTTTAGGTTTACTAATTGAAAAAAAATGGTTGCAAATATTCATCAAATATACTAACAGTTTAGGTCTTCTCTAGCTGCAAAGACGTCAGCAAACAATTTAAATTGGGAAAAAAAAAATAGCTGGATGTATTTTTTAACTAAAAATGTTTTCTTTGAGAACTTACCATCTTTGCTTTTCTCTTAAGTGTTACTATACCGCAACGATTTGACTGACCACTCCACAGTTTCCGTCTGCTCAGAAAACAGGTGAAGGCTGCTTTGCTGCCCACAAGCCTTCCATCTTTTCTGGAATCAGCCCCATCAGTGTTGTTAAGCTGAAATTGCAACCATCAGAAAGCCTTTATAAAAGATTCATTTTAAGTGGATATTATGCAATATACAGTAACGCTGTAGGTTGTAGTGTATCATCACACAAAATAAGTGTGTTCTAGCATGTGCTAGCAAAGAAAGGGAGTAAAATACTTCTGTGGCTTCAGGATGGTCTTAGTTGTCCCAGAAGAAAAAAAAAAAAAAAA
>VXAL01010202.1:16480-59959 GCA_013399475.1 Chauna torquata | reverse complement strand
CATACTCTCCATCCTCTGGTAAAGTGGGAACATCAGAAGAATTAAATTGTTTTTACATTGACACTAGACATATATTTTGCTGGTTGTTTAACCAGCTTAACCTGATGTTATGCAATTCATGTTTCCAACCGAGGTTTTAATACAAGATAACTTAATTAGTTATAATTATTAAGATATGGCATTTACAGAACTCAGAGCTGTTAACATGTCTCTGTGTTTAGGTGCACTTTCTGACATTAAAACTGAGAGTTTTGGGTTTTCAACAAAAGGACACATCTGGAGGATTCTGTATTTTTCAGTATGATACTAAAAATGTTATGGGTAAGTGTAATATGAAAATCATAATTACAGCACCCAGCACAGAAAAAAGCTATTGAACTCTAACATATTTCAGTTATTTTTTATAACTCACTAAGGACAGTCTTAAAAACCAAAAATGAAGTCAGGTAAAATACAATGAGACAGAGCCTCTGGAATGACTTTTTTAATATGTGCCTATTCAGGGATAGAGGCAGTTGAAATATTTTCAGTGAACAGTAAACACTATATTAAATGAACTTAACATATTTATCTCTTTGTGAGCAATGAGCTATGATCTTAATTCACAATAATAAACAAAAATAGGTGATTGATTATTTTGGATCCGGCTTTTAATTTTAGTCTCAACAAAAGGAGGAGAAAGAAAAGCTGAATTCGAGATTATTATGAACTGAAAGAACTGGTAGAAATTAGGAATGGGAAACAGAAGGAAAGAATGCGGAACCTCATAGGTTCCTGAAGGACAGAAGAATAAGAAGTGATAGAAGGAGAATGGTAAATTTGATAGAACATCTGATGAGAGAGAAGAAAAGAGTGAAAATAAATATAAGTACTACTACTGTATTAGAAAACAAATATGCTATAAAGCAGTTCCTTTGTACTACCTTAAAACATATTTTTAAATAAGTGTCTCTAATGACCAATCTCCCTGCTGATTTCTAAATACCGTCATATTTGTGATTTTTCACAACACCTGAAAAGAGTAATACTGCGGAGAAAAACTTTCTGTAAAATACAGCACAAATACAGGAACCACGGAGGCTTGAAGAATCAAGGCAATTTCAATCAAAATAAGTATGACTCTTACCATGCGAGATCCTTGAGAAACTAAGGAACCAATTCTTTATCATTTAGTGTTATAATGTTACCATCTCTTAAAATAAGCTGTTACCATCCTTCTTTGGATCATTTTGTTTGGGTGTATTTAGCCATGCTCAAAGAGGCTCTGCAAGTAGAACATATAGAGCTGAAACCACAGAGCTATTATTTATTGGAATACATGGAAAACATATCTAGACTTAACAAGCTACTAGATTAAACATCAGCATGCTCACTACCCCCAAGAAGGAACTGAAAAGTCTTCCCTGCCCAGATGGACATGAGTGAGGATGGAAAGGATCAGCCTGAACTGCTCCCTAAAATGTTAAGATTTGCTTAGTTGCTGATCCCTCTCTCTTACTAAACTGCCACCCACATTGAGATCACTGACATCAGCAACAGACATTAATGACGCCAACCAACTCTTTGTTGTTTTGGTTTTGTTTAGTCAGTTGTTTTTCATGTTTTAATGACAGCTAAGTTTTTGTTTTTCATCTTGACTCTTCAAGCTACCAACACTCCCCATGCCTGTAATTGTACCCCTGTCTGTAATTTTACCTTTCTTATCCTTCATGTCTCCACTCTCTATACCTTCTCAGAGCTCTTTCTTACACTTCAGTAATTTCCTCAAAAGTCTGAAAGAAGGTTGCTGAACTACATTGGAGCCAGGCCAGGGGTCATTGTAATGTGGGCTGGGCCCCAGGGAGGCAGGGGAGATGACAGCAGCATTTGGCGAGAACAGCTTACAAGAGGGTAATTTCCATGGCTGGCCTGTATACAAGGAGTTGAACTGATTACACGGCAACTTGGCTTCAGCCCACTTGGCTGCAATGCGTAAGTTAGGTGCCTAATTACTGGAAGCTTCTGTCCTGCTGGGAGAGACAGAGAAGCTTCTTCAGGCAGAGAATTAGACCTTAATGGGCTAAATAAATATCTGTAAATTCCATTCATTCTCCTAACTCTCTCTACCCAGAGGGGGATTTGTCCAGCAATTCAAGTTTAGTACGGAATTTAGTACGGAAACCATCTGTACTCCCTTGGATGAATCCAGGTCTTTACTCTCAATAATTTCTTAAATGAAGAACTAAGTATTTTCCCAACATTTACTGATATATGATTGATCCTCAAACACTTAGTATGTGAGCATTTTTTACTCATGACTAGTTCTGATGAAATCATTCAGATAATTTACATTGGTAAGAAGTATTTTATAAACGCATTCAAGCTACTTTTACAAGGGCTAAAACACACTCTGTTCGCTCTAGGCTCAGAAACCAATGCTGTTGCTGACATTTTGTGAGGCACAGAGCTGACTCAAGGTTTCAAGGAAGCATAGGCATGGGAAGGAGAAGCATAAAGGGCTGGAAGCAGAGACCTAAGACTGCATTTTGGTTTCACCCCAGCAGGCAGATAAGCAACTCACAACCACTCGCTCACTCCCCACCCAGTGGGATGGGAGAGAGAATCAGAAAGGTAAAAGAGAGAAAAATTGTGGGTTGAGATAAAGAGAGTTTAATAGGTAAAGGAAAAGCTCTGTGAGCAAGCAAAGCAAAATAAGGAATTCGTTCACTACTTCCCATTGGCAGGCAAGTGTTCAGCCATTTCCAGGAAAGCAGGGCTCATCATGCCTAACAGTTACTTGAAAAAACAAACACTGTAACTCTGAAAGACCTTCCCTCTTCTTTCTTTCTCCCAGATTTTATTGCTATGTACAATGTCATACAGTATGGAATATCCCTTTGTTCAGTCTGGGTCAGCTGTCCTGTCTGTGTCCCCTCCCAACTTCTTCTGCACCCCCAGCCTCCTCGCTGGCAGGGCAGTGTGAGAAACAGAGAAGGCCTTGACTGTGCAAGCACTGCTCAGCAAACTACCAACACTGTTTTCCAAATCCAAAACACAGGACCATTATTAGCTATTGTGAAGAAAATTACAACCCAAACCAGTACAGTCTGAAAATTCTTTCCAAGTCTAGCACTAGGGGCTTTGGAAAGTCAAACTTACAATCTTGGTACTGCTGCTTAGATGTGGTGGATACTGCCAACAGCAGTGAATAAAGCTGCCTTAAGATGATCTTGATAAGTAATCACAACTCCCACAGCAAAGAAGCACTTATGGCAGCAAGGGCTCTAGCAGCTTTTTGCCATCAGCCTGAGAGGATTTTTTTTGAACTTTTCTGAACTGTTTGTCTTCTACCAGGAGCTCCTTATGGTTTAGAAGCACTTGGAATAAACCAGGTTGTTCACACCAACAAAACGGAAAACCTTCTAGCGAAGCCCTCATGTGCAAATGGTGGAGTCCTGCTCAGGGTGTCAAGGATGGTCATGGCAGGCAGAACAAGGTTTGCCCTGTGCCACTTGCACACTCCATGGGTAGCCCATCTGCTGCATTTCCCCACAATTTGCTCCAGAAAGTAAAGGACATGGAGCATACAGGAATCCCCTCTTATTTTGCACATGTCCTAGAGGATGATGTATCATGCTTAACCCTTCTTCCCAGGCCACTAGTTATGTCAAATCCCAGGACAGAGCACCCATGGGCATCTCCTTGGATATCTTCAGGGAAGTCTGGATACTCTTGGGATTCTCTGCTTGGTGTTTCTTGCTTTTAGACTTTTGATCCTGTGGCCACATACCCCTCCCCTTTTTCCTCTATTTGTGTCTTAGTTTGTTTCTCCTTGTTTTCTTTATTTTGTTTATTGTTTTACTGCCTCAAGGAGACCTAAAGTTTTGTTAAAAATCAGTTCTGAGTATATTAGGAGCTACTCTGGTTTGGTTGGGCTCTGGCACAAAGACAGCATATCTTTGCTACATCCAGGTGTCCTCTGGCACACACAGCTACCTAATTTACCCATGGCTGCCCCTGTTGAGCTTTGCTGAAATTAGTTTCTTAGAGCCTTGCTCGGTTATATGTTTATAAGCTTCATTTACTGCTGAATAGGCATACACTCTGTAAATCTTTGTCATGCAAAAGATCTAAATGATTGCAATCACAAGTAAAAATTATGCAGATGAATAAGGGTTGCAGGATCAGACCATTAATTAATAAATGTCAGTAAAGTACTTACAATGAAAGATGTTGTGGGAGTACAGTGTATTCTAATTAAAACATCAGATTTATTTCTGCAAGTTAGTCATGGACTTTATAAAAGATCAGTGTTTCCAGAACCTAAGAAACTTGAGTTTGTTTTTTTTTTTTCACATAAACTCATTACACAAAAGTAAAACAAAATTTCAAAAAATGTTAACTGATGGCTTAAGGCTGCCTCAAGAAGACTGACTTTGCAGTCTATCATTTTATACTGCAATTTACTGTACACTGTGTCAAAAGCCACTTATTTCTGACTCATAGGAGATTTCAAGTAGTGATCAGTGCCACAAAAGTCCTCTAAAAATAATAAAAATGAAAATCCTTCTATCCAATGAATAGAATAGGTAATGTCAGATTTTGGGGGGAAAAGATATTTTAAAGATGAATTAACCAAAACTGATTTCTAACATATGCACTTTGCTACATAAACACAAAGAAGGAAAAAGAAACATCAAGAACTACTGTTTTTCTTCTGGTTCTAAGTAGCAGTTACACAGATGTGATTTCTGCGTATGCTGGCATAAAAACTGAAAGTATGAGGACCGTGCTTTAAGCATTCCCCGTGGATAAAAAAATAAAATGTTATTTTGTCACAAAATCACAGCATTTGCAAAATATTAGGCTTGGTGAAATATTCAGATTCCCAAAAGAGTATTTTAAGTGCTTTTGTTGAATATGTTTTCCTCTTCCTTTCCAACATTAAGAAGAAAGATCGTCAGATTAATAGAATGAAATAAGGAGGAGTATAGGATGCATTTTCCTGATGCTAATAAATAACTATCAGTTTTTTGTTTGTTTGTTTGTTTGTTGTTGTTTTTGTTGTTGTTGTTGTTATTGGAAAAGCAGTGTGTTTAAACAATATTTTGGAAACTTCTCCTGGCTCTGAAACATCATGTTATAATATCCATCTTTGTAAAGTAGTTCTCCATTTTATAAATTTTTCTCATCATTTTCTTTTTCTCTTTTCTTTCTTTTTTTTTTTTTTTTTCCTATTTTAAATAAATAATCATATCTCTGGAGCTCACACTACGTAGCACCTACTCCACAAATAGTGACACTACTAACAGCAGGTCTATTTTAAGAATGAAGTGCTACTTAAGAATCTAAGAGGAAGAACGTTATTATTATTACTATTTATTTATTCTTTTTTAAGGAGAAAAATAGTATGTGCATGCAGGTGGGGTTTTAGAATCTCTCATGGCTTTATTTTACATTTCTCATTATACACTGATAGTTCCCATGGTAACTGTTACATCATTTGGCACACATGATACCTGAGGAAAACAGAACAATTCAATAAAGAAACACACATTCACCATTGTGCAATGTGAATTGATTTACTTATTGCCTAATTATGTTTCCTAAAAACAGGCAACTGCACCGTCATTGTCAGGATGACCACTTGCCTGTCAAAATTAACGTTTCTGCTCTGAGTTCTTTGCAGCTCCAACCACTCTCTTCCATCCACTTACAAATCTTGACACTGCTCAACTGCTGTAGAAAACGTAAACCTCCTATTCTACCTCTTCCATTTCTTCCTGACTGCTCATGTTCTTTCTTCTTCTAATGCAACAATATTGGAGATTTGCTATAAAAATAAATACATAAACAAACAAACAAATGAATTTATGCAGTCATCTTAGAGATGTTTTTGCTGAGAACATTTCCTTTAAAATTATTTTCATAAATCTAGCTAGCTGCTTGCAAGACAATTTAGATTGTAGTATACAAAGGACAACCACTTTTTTTTGTGCATGTCCTGTATATAAGACCTACTCACAAATTCTACACATATAGTACCAATGAGTAACACATTAAAGATCTGTAAGCAAGGGTTAATGTTATCCAATACTTAGCTTTTCCTATTGGTCACTATTTTTTTCTCCTCCTACCTGTTTTCCAAGTTCTGTGTATTTTCATGTAATTTCTCCTTCTTGAACTAGAATCTCTCCTGAGTACCTGTCTCTGTTCTTTGGAATTTTAAAAACCTCTTTCTTCCTTTCCTAACAATTAATTATTATCACCTATTATCTATGCCTAAGCTTGAAGTAATTCTCTTGACTCCTTCTTATTTTTTGTTGCTGCATGAGACTCTGCTTTTTGATAAAACAAGAAAATCCTTCTGTCCTTCCAATTTATAATTTCTCTAGTGGTTATTTGAATTCTGGCTTTATTTTACTAAATAAAGTTGGGAGTGTACTAGGACATGTTTGTATCTGTCACTCTGGAACAAATGTAGGGTGGCTATTTAACTGCATTAACCTTCAAAATTCAGGCAAAAAAAAAAAAAAAAAAAAAGGGTTTTTTTTTTTTCAAACTTACTCCAGGACATGCATTTTCTAAAGATTTAAACCGTAGTCTTGAAATATTAAAATGGACACACAATGTGCATACAAACAATGTAACTGTGGAAAACACAGCACCAATTCCACTAGAGTCTCCTTAAGATAAGTGCTATTTAAATTCATTCATTTCCTGGGAAATGATTTTCTGATCTATCAAGGTAAATAGGTACTGAGGGATGCAAAATTAATCAAGAAAAAAGGAAATTAGGTATTTTTTTTTTATGTTGCTTTCTATGAAGAAAGGCTCTCATTATTATAGCAGACTAAAGTGAAGTCAAGTGGCCACAGCTAAACAGAGCAGCAAAACTTAAAAGCAGCGAGAAAAGGGCTTGGCCAGACAGCTCTTCTCTAAGAAAGTGGTGGAGAGGATACTCTCTTGTGGAGGACTGAATTTCACAAACATAAATGATAATGCACTGTGCAGAATGTGCTTTTCTGTTTGTCTTACATATAGGAATTGATAGAGAAATGGACTTAAAAAACTGGTATCTTCTTAGCTTTTCAGAGGGAGAAAGAGATCTTCAGATGCACTGAAATTGTTCCTTCTTAGCACTTGTTATGTAGACAGTTACAGCAGCTCAGTTTTCCAAAACCATCACTGATTTGTTTATATCTGTATATGAGTATGTACTAATAAATATCCAGTCAGATTCTGCTTCCTGACTAGTCCAAATCCCTTGTATCACCCTTCAATTTTAGCCAAGGTAAGGACTTAGTTTCAAAGGTTTTTATTTTCCTTGACATTTTTGTATAGTTAAAAACACTTGGACATCTTTTTCAATTTCATAGGGAGGTTTGTAGGAAGTCATTTCCTTATAATATTCTTTGTTTTGCTGTTTAGTTCCTTGTATTCCCCAATTCTTACTCATAACCTTTCATTCTGGAGAGAGATTATGCCTAAACGGACACCATGTCAGTCTTCAGTGAAGTCTTTCTCCTCAGCATTGAGGCAAAATAGAAGTAAAAGTGGAGGTACCTAAGGACTCCCATTACTTTCAAAGGTCTTCAAGTCTGTAGTGTTTTCTTAACGAAAAAAGTGTTTGCCGTGAAGAAGTCTCTCTGCTGAAATTCCTGGTCATGGATTCATGTGACCTTAGTGGCACTCTTTCTTTTCAAATAACAAGATCCATTTGTTATTTAGGAACATTGCTTAATTCTGGTGTTATTAATCCCACTATGCATGGTGACGCTTGAAAGCATGACTCTGTCACAGGCACTGAATATTTTTCCTCTGGTTCTAGCACTGGGACCTGAGGACTCTTGTATTTTACGAGAGGATTTAAACAGGGAATCTGCTGGTGAGAGCCACTCAGCCTACCTAACAACAGACCCATAAATGTGGGTTTCTGCAACCACTGAGTGACTGACAAGATAATAGGATGCTGACCCCATGACTACTCTGTCACTCTAGTGCACCATAAATTAGCACTGCATTTGAAGGAAGCAGTTTAATTTCCATATCCACACAGAGCATTCTTCGAATCAGATGGCCGAACAAACAGATCATGTCACACATCTTCTGCAAAACTGCTCTTTCGTTTTTTTTTGTTTGTATGTTTGCTTGCCTGAATTATATCAGGTAGATCAACTTGTGTTGCTGCATGAATGCTTATGCTGATAAATGGGAATGTGTGGCTGGGGGCAACGATAAAAGTATGACCATCCTTTTGGATGGCAGCATGAATTTATGCCAATTAAAAATGGCTAGGTGCTGTGATGTGAATCAGACAACTAGATTATAACTTTTACATACCCCTCATAAATTTTGCCTGTTCTTTTCATCCCGAAAGATTAAAGGATTGACTTCTGAGAATGAACATCTCTCCCTCAGTTACATTCTCTATGACCTGGGAGGGCAGGACTTTTAATTGTCATTCCATAGACTGTATGAAGTCAGATCTCTTTAAAATAAACTATTGTTTATATTCATCCAAAAGTTACTGAGACCAGCTAAAAGGGTACTCAGTAACACTGTCCTCCTTAAGCTTCTATCACCCAAGATGCTGCTCTGAATACAATACTATTCAAAGAGTTAGTAAACTGAACTCATACTTCAATTTAAAAGGGTTAGAGAAAATCTAAAGTGAAATTCAATGTGCAAAACATTCAATCAAAAACTAAATTGCAATCTCAATTGTGGAGCAATTCCAAGAAAATGCAAGTCAGACTGATAACAAGAATGCAGAGTGATGCAGGCTCAACAATTTATTTTTCTTCTTGAGGGATAAATGAAAATTATGTTCTCAGTGCCAGGCACGTCCTATTACAAACATAATTAAAGCATTGATTTTGATCTAAATTAGAAACACAAGGAAAACAGGAGAATAGGAGATTTGCTTTTGACTTCAATGTAGCAAGTAATTCACCCTTAAGTTTTATCTTTTTTTTTTTTTTTTTGGCAGGATTGGGGGTGTACAAAGCCCTTTCACCCACAGTCTTACAATACAAGAGATGCAAGTTGAAGCATTTTCAGGTGAATCCCAACATTAACGGGAAGTACTGAAAAAATACATAGGTCTCTGTTACTACTTTGGTGCCGTGGGACTCAAGAGCATTTTCCATATCTCTGTTCTATACACTCTCTGGCTTAAATTTGACTGCTTGGTGGAATGAGATGAAGATGCAATAACAGTCATCCAACACACCCTAAAGAAAAGTTCGTGTGCAGGGGCAGAGTGGAAGCTGGAGTGTGCTTCAGCAGACCCTCTTTGACCAGACCTGCACAATTTCCACACAGAGAGGATGCCTTTGTGAGACAAATGCTGGACTTCTGTGAAGAGACTTAGAAATCTCAGTTTGTGAGTGAGTGAGTATCTACACTGAAAATCTGTTAAACTTGGGGTCTTAATTCCTGCCCTTGAAACATGTTTGACCTATTGGTGCAGAATAGCAGACCTTCAGAGTACCCTGTTCCATAGGTTTGCAGATAAGCATAGAGATCACTCAGACTTGGTGAGTCCTCTTCATTCACCTTTAATTATACCTTTTTGTTGTTGTTTTAAATTCTCTCTTGTTATCACAACTATGATCACTTTTAGCTGTTTCTTTGACCATTTTTTTTCAGCACCGAGGATACTGAGGTTTTAAAAAACCTCTCATTTGCCTATTTGCAACTGATTCCCTATACTTTTCTTCTGATATGACTTCTCAACCAGGTGAATTTAACTGCAGTTCTCATTTTACTTACTATTAAAGCAAGATAAAGCATCCGTATAATGTAGTATTGATGCTAAAGCATAGTGAAAAGAAAAACATAAGCAAATATTTATTTGCATTATTTAATGGACTTGCTTTGGCCATGATCTCTATCATTTTGTATTTGCTTTCCACGTTCATTTGAACAACCAGATTTTATTGGAACAAATGCTCACAGAAAATAAAGTTAAACATCATGAGTTTTTGCAGAGAACAAACATTTAATTTGGGCAGAAATATTCATGGCTGAAATGCTTTCTCATTTACTGTGTGAGAGATCACAGTAAAACTTACAAAAGAATGGTAAAAATAAACAAACAAACAAACAAACCAAAAAAACCACTACTTGACTGATTTGAAATCACTACAAATTCCAAATAGTAAATACATTTAAGAGAATGTACAGTCAAATACATTATGATCTGTATGATAGAATACATAAAAGAACAGAGCTGACATTCAGTGATGTATGGAACTTGCTAAAGAGTACTAGGAGTAGTCAAAAATCTCTATTGAAACAAAATTTTGAAGGAAAACTGTATTTTCAACTTTTTTTTTTTTTTGAGTACACCTTGAAATGTTTAATTTCCACTAATTTGACCAAAAGATGTGAATATTTTAAACTAAAATGTTTGCAGTTGTTAGCTGCTCTATTCATGACAAGCACAATATATTTTGATTTTGGAATGAAAAGATTTAGTGGTCACTATTACTCTTTAAGTTTGATATTTTCCTCAGCGGGGAAAAATTATTAAGTAGTCCTAATTAGACATAATGAGAAGAAATTCCTTTAAAATTGTTATCTCACTTTCTTCCTCAGTATTTTTATAAGTAGACCAAGCTTCTCTTCTTGCTAAGCTTTTCTCTTGAGTGGGAGAGCTGATGAGTATTGATTCAGTCCATAAATACAGGTTTGTGGTGCTGAAAAATTAAGCTTTGTCATTTAGTACAATCCAATTCTATGATGTAATTTTTTTCGTTCTTTTTTTTTTCAGGACAAGTGATTTGCTCTGAAGTAGTCTAGACAAAATCTAAATCTTTCATCTTAGCAAGAAAGGAATAACAACAAAAACAGCGAAAGAAAGCTAGTTCTTTTTTGTTTTGTTTTGTTTTGTTTTTTGCTAGTTTTGTGTTACATATAAAACTTTTTTGTATAGCTCTTTTCAAGGCCTCCTATACTTTAAATGCTCCAAGTAATTCTTGTATGGCTTTTGTTTCATTCTCTTTTCTGACAGCTCATGTGTGCTACAGGAAAGATGCCTCTAAAGCTTTCAGAGAAACATACACACAGAAATCATACACATGAAAAAGATGGGGAAAAAAAAAAAAAAATTAGATTTGATTCCTGAAAGCTCTCCTTTCCCCCTCTTTAAGAGTAGTTGAAAACTCAGCCTCATGAACTGGCAAGGTGACTGACATATGTAAAGACGCGCTGGCTAGCTAACTAGATGTCTGCATAAAAAAATTATCTGTAATTCAGGCTCTGTCTTTGTTGGTGGTGCTGTTCCTTTTATATATCTTTTGACCAAGATACATATTTATTTAGCCACATTGTTTTAGACCTGTAACAAATCCTATTTTATGCCAGTAAAAAAAGTAAAGACAATACAGTATATGGGTATCATGTACATTAAGTAATTTAGCATTGTAAGCAGAAGGAAATTAGAACACTTTTGAACTTGCTGATTTAATTAAAGGGAAATTAGTGAGAGTTTTAATTCTTTTTGTTCTTCTATCAGTTGTCTTAGCTTAAAACAGGAGTTCAGTTTCAAGATGTGATGCTTTTTCTTTGAATTGTACTATTTGCTGGAGTGACATAGGATATGTTAAATGTTCCATTGATTTGATGTGTTTATTGCACTTGTCTCTTGTTGAGCACCTGCAGGCAATATTGGAATTGGAATACATATTTTGAATTTTTAGGACTTTTTCTATATCTTGGGATTGGATTATCTGATGTTTTACTATTGAAGTATTTGGCTTTTAAGGACTTTATATTTACTTTTGTTCTGGTCGTTTTCTACTACCTCCTGAAGACTGTATGTTAAATCAACAGCTAATCTCCTTCAACTCAGATGCTGATCATCTGAAACAGGCACACGCACAGGGTAGAAATCCACATCTTTAAAAAGTGGTGTTCTAGGAACAGCAATTAGATGTGCATGATTACCTCCTAACCTGCTAAATGGCTGGTTCAGATCTCCTGCTGTCAGTAAACAACCAGGGGCTGATTAAAAGTCTTGTTATCATTCCAAAACCCTTTGATGTATGCATGTGCCAGTTTTGACGTCTTTTTTTTTTTTTTTCCTTCAGTTCTGTATGTGTTCCTGGAGTAGGTTACCAATTTCAATAGTGGGAAGAAAATAGCAATTCAGTGTACCTGACCTACAACGGACTATCCTAGTTGAATACAAAAGATTCAGTGTCTTATCTGGCATTATTTCATAACCCCTCACAATATACTTACTTTCATTGTATCTCACTGTGAGACCCTTCTTTTTTTCTTTAACAGTGCTAGTGTTTATAACAAAGAATAGATTGTGACTATCAAAAGCAGAAATAGCCACAATGCATTCATAACACTGCAACAGGAATAATGTTTTTTATGTTGTTACCTATTTAGCTCTACTCTTAATGAAGTTACATTGTGGACATTAGTCCAGTTCTATTCATTTTCTAGCTAGGTGATTTTTATGTGATGTATATCTTGTCTCTTGTGAAGTTATATTGGGTTTACGTGGTAAAGGTTTGGTAGCAGGGGGGTCACAAGAGTGGCTTCTGTGAGAAGATTCCAGAAGCTGCCCCATGTCAGATAAGAACCAGCTCCAGCCGGTTCCAAAAGGGACGCACCGCTGCCCAGAGCTGAGCCAATGAGAGAAGCTGGTTGTGCCTCTGTGAGAGCAGATTTAAGAAAGGGAAAAAACTGTTCTGCAACAGCAGCTGGGAGAAAGGAGTGAGGAATAGCCCTGCAGACACCAAGGTCAGTGAAGAAGGAGGGCAGGAGGTGCTCCAGGTGCCGGAGCAGAAGTTCCCCTGCAGCCTGTGATGAGGACCATGGTGGAACAAGCTGTCCTCTGGCAGCCTATGATGTACCATGGTGGAACAGATTTCCACGCTGCAGCCCGTGGAAGAGACAATGGTGGAGCAGGTGGATGTGGCCTGAAGGAGGCTGCAGTCCCCAGAGAGTCCCCGGAGAAGCAGACTCCAGGCCGGACCTGTAGCCCGTGGAGAGGAGCCCACGGTGGAGCAGGTGATCCGGTGGCAACTGCCACCCGTGGGGGACCCATACTGGAGCAGTTTGCTCCTGAAGGATGGACCCCATGGTACGGACCCATATTGGGGCAGTTCTTGAAGAGCTGCAGCCTGTGTGAAGCCCACGCAAGATCTGTTCGGGAAGGACGGCATCCCGTGGGAGGGACCCCATGCTGGAGCAGGGGAAGAGGGAGCGACCACGAAGGAGCGGCGGAGACCAAGCGATATGGACTGACCACAGCCCCCATTCCCCGTTCCCCTGCGCTGCTCGAGGGGAGGAGGTAGAAGAGGGTGGATGGGGGGAAGGTGTTTTTAGTTTGCTTGTAGTTTCTCACTGTTTTAGTCTGCCAGTGATAGTAATAAATTATATTAATCTCCCTATGTTTAGTCTGTTTTGCCCATGATGGTAATTAGTAAGTAACCTTCTTGTCCTTATCTCAACCCTTGAGCCTTTTTCCTTCTTATTGTCTCCTCCTGTTCCTTTGAGGAGGGGGAGTGAGCTAGTGGTTGTGGTGGAGTTCCGCTGCTCAGCTGGGTAAAACCACCACAGAAGTAAATGGGAATCATCAGTCCACATGATCCTCCAAAGAACAAATAAGTTGTAAAGTTTCTAATTAATAACTTCTTGGACTAGATTTGAACCAATGACCTACATGGATTTTATTTATTTATTTATTTATTTATGGTTTAATATCAGTTTCCTACACCTGTTGGTTTGATAACAAACTTTGGTTTAGTAAGAATATGATGAAAAAACCATCATCTTATTAAATTGTTGTTGATGTTATTCTTATTGGCTATTAGCAGCAGATAATAATAACAATTATTTAAAATTTCTAGAACGACTTGGATGAAGAAAGCCAGAATCCTTTTTCTGAAGTTCTTCAAAGACATACATACACCTCAAAGACAGTTTATTTATATATATAATAAATCCCATTGATTTTGTGTGAAAGAGAGGTATTCTGGCAATTCTGCATCCAAGAGGCATTACATCTTTGGTAAAATCACATCTTTCCTGTCATAATTTATTTAGAGTCCTGCTCAGTTTCATCTAATGCTTAGAAGTGATCGTAAGGACATAAGAAATGCCCTGCTGAATGATGCTAGCCCAGCTTCATCCAGGAGATGTTATTTAGGGAAAGCATGAAAATCTAGCCATTTTTTGAAGTCCAATATCCTTGTACTCCACCACCACCCCTCCCACAGCATGAAGAATGGTTGCGTTAGAGATGTTGGCAAGTACATCCTTGCCCAGTTCTTTTAACATCCATCAACACAACTTCTGCCTGTGAACTTATCTAATCCCTTCATGAACCTCCTGATGTTGTCTGCTTCCCCAGCTTCCTGTAGTAGACTCTTTAGAAGTTCACTGCTGTTTGTATAAGGATGTGTTTTAAACTAACATCCTGCTATCTTTAGAGAATATCCCTTAGTTCTGTACTGTAAGTCTGTGGTAAAGATATCAAAGTTAAAAATAGCTAAACTCAGACATAAGTTGCATGAATTTCCTTCTGGAAAGGGAAATTAACTTAGGCACATTAACTTAGGTTACCTTTTGCCATGTGCCTAAGTTAAATTCTGCAGACACAGGAAGCATAGTGACAGCTGTAGAGAGGACTATTCATCTGTTATGATGACAATGTGAAGAAAGAGGATAATTACTCACTATGACAGCCTGTGTGTGACCATAAAAATGACCACTGAAAGGGAGAGGTGAAATTTCCTGAATGGAGAGCAGAAGGAGAGCACTCAGAACTCCTCCGCCCACAGTCACAGGATGCAACTATGTCTCTGCAGGAACACAGGTCAATGCCTCCTCATGTCATTACTACATCAGGTCTGCCTCTTACTCTCTGTGCTATCTAAGGAAGTTTAAATCAGGTTAAAGAGGTTTTTCTATCAACCAAACAATGAAATCAGAATTCAGAATACTAAAAGAGAGAGAGAGAGAGAGAGAAAACAAACAAAACAAACTAAAAACAACTGACCAACTCCTCCCCCCTTCCCCATACACACGCTTAAGAAATGGAATGAAGTATCTAGTTGGTGATTGCCCTCCTTCTGTCATGGTGAAAATCTTCATAATTAGAAAAAAAAAAGCACATCTATACAGGAGATAGAGTTCTTCAGGGCTAATCTCATAGGAAAAATTTCTCATAGGAACGGAGAATCTTCATGGTTTTGAATGCAAGCCACAATTCTTCAACCTTGCCATCTTTAACATTAACACACAGCAGTATTTAAAATAAAATAAAATAAAATAAAATACCCTAAGCAGACAACAAATCACTTTCAAAACAACTTACTTCATTACACATACTATTCATGCAGGAAAGAGGATGAAAGAACAATCAGTACTTGATAGAAATTAGTCAAGTCTTGGATGTTAGTCAAGATGCTCAGATATGATGACAAGTATGGTATAAGAATTCATTTAAAATCAAATACATACCCCAGTCTCTGAGTAATAGACATAATGATATGTTCCTTTTCACCAGAAACACAGAACAGATGAAAACTTGTGACAGACCTGTAACTCAGAAACCCAGGGGCTCCTATAGCATTGGTTGATAGTTAACAGGAAAATTCCTCATAGAAAATACCCCTGGGTATATATTTAAACAATTTTGCGGTTAAGTTCAGTTTAGATCTAATATAACTTTTGCAAAGCTGTTTTACAGCTTTTTAACTGATTCATTTCTCTTTACTTATTTCTCACATTCTGACTTTCTAAATAATCCAGAATTTTCTCCATCTGCCCAGTAAAAAAAAAAAAAAAAAATTATAGGCTTCACATTACAGATTAATAGTAAACATTCCTAAATTATTGTCTTGTTTCCAGTAACTTAATTCTCCCGTCCAGACACTAGAAATGTGGATAATCTTTTTAATGCAGTCTTTCTACCTGCTATTCACTCTTCATTTCACATTGACACTTGTCTCTTCAGAACTCCTGCCCTTTGACTTGGAGGGAGAAATTACTTTCCAGTGGATTGCGGTTTGTGTAACTTTGTGCTTAGGAAAAAAAAAAAAAGTAATTGTGCTTCATATGCTGTAGTAGTATGTTCTGAGGCTGAAAGCACAAAGTGGTAACCATTAAATGAGTCAGATAGGCAACCCAATAATTTCTCAGATCAGGAAGGAAATAAGTGGCTATTAGAAGTTATTGATGAAATACCAGTGTTAGTAGTTGACTGTATTCTCTGATGTGAATAAGATACTGAAAAAAAGTCTTTGTAGCCACATTGTGATAACAAAAAACAAGAATCCTGTTTCAGTGAATTCCAATAACTTTAAAAATATTTCAGCATGACACTTACTTAATCTGAACATTTAGAAATTAACTGAATTTTGAGTGAATATTATTTTTTCACACTAAATGGAAGTTTCCTTTGTTTAAAACCACAGAAAGTTAGAAACAGTACTCAAGAACTCCGAGAACTCTGAGTCAACAGAAAACAGAGACACTATCAACCCTTCTGTGTTTATTACACCTAAAGTATATTGATGGGATGGTCTACTGAAAAAAGTACGTCATCAATACACATCTTTAGTTAGAAAATTAAGGTTCAGGGAGAGATATTGACAGCTAGAGAAGGAATAGTAAAGGTTAGACAGAAAACTTAGCGCTTGTAGAAAAATGAGTAGAGCTGAATCCTAAGGAAGACAGTATGGATTAAAAAAAAAAAAAGAGAGAGAGAGAGAGATTAAGAAAGAAGGACCATGTTCCCAAAAGAAAACAAAAACCCAAGTGTAGATGCTGCTATGAAATGAGGTTGCGATTTTCTACATGGAAAAGTGGTAAATTCTACAATATTAATTCACTTCCTGACATAGATGTGAACAGGAAATATATGTGGGGGTCTTATGACAATTTTTTTTTTCCCCTATAAAACCAAAATGAAACAAAAAATTAATTCTATAACAAAATTTTGCTATTGGCAGATGTTATCTGTTTTTTGTTTGTTTGTTTGTTTGTTTGTTTTCCAAAGTCACTCTGGCCCTCTGCATGCAGGAGAGAAAGGCTGGCAAATTCTGGTTTAGTGCCTAAGTGGTCAGTGCCTAAGCGATATTCAATTTAACTTTATGGTAAAAGGAAAAGTTGCAAAAAGAAATAAAAGAAATTAATTAATAAAAAGTGATTTCATGGCATCTAGAAATAGGAGGTATAGCAAGAAAACAGGAAGGAAGAAAACTAAAATCAAAAAGAAATTAAGAACATGAGAAGAAAAGAGGACAGAAGTTGATTATTACAGGCCGGCAGTTCTGGAGTCAATAGTTCAGGACTTTCTTTTACTGTGTGTACTTCTGTGTTCTGTAGATGAAGGCACTGTATTCTGTCCCCGGATGCTGTATGCATACAGATGAGCTAAAAATCTTGATGACTTTATGATTAGTTTGATATTCAGGTAAAAGGTAGACTCTTCCATCCTTCCATTGCAGCTGATCACTTTTACAGAGTTTTGGCCAGAAACAGCACAAATTATGGCCCGTTATTGACCTAAATGTTAATTCACAGATTAAACATAGCATTGAGCTTACTTTTCATTTCTACGAATACTTAGGAGCAGACAATTCTCCTAGGCCTTGGTTGGGTCATGTCTTGATGCTTTTATTATTTTGCAATAAGCTATGTAACTTAAATGATAACCGAGGATGTGATTATGCATTATACTCACACTAATGCTAACAATACAGCTAACCTGAACATATGTTACAAACTGGCTTGCTTGCTGTTGACTCCAACTCTAAAAACAGAACTTCACAGTCACAATTTTCAGAAGTGACCTCTGTGTTTTAGATATCTAGGACAATGTGTTAAGTTTATTTTTCACTTTCTGAATATTCTGTTCTTTCTGAACATCAAGTCCTTTAAGGTTTCTCAAGCTGGATACTCAGAATTGTCGGCTGGCTTTGAAAACCTTGGACCTACTCTCAATAGATATTCACTAAGATCAGGTTACTGAGAATCTTTCTGGCTTCATGTTCACAAATTAAAATTGGTATGACCTAGTTCTTACAAATGTGACACTTGAGATTAGCACCCTTCTACAGAGTTATCTTTGCACAAAAGAACGGCAGATCCAAGATGGTTGATATTTCTGCCAGGAAACTTTTATGACTGGCAACCATTTGGGGAGGGTTATTCCTTTTCATTATTTTGTATTATACTTTGTATAATTCTATCACTTTTTATTATTTCATGATCTTTACTATTATTTAGAAAGATGAAGTCAAAGCAATCACAAGGTAAAATGCTACTTGACTCTTTCCTTCTCTCCAATAATGTCATTAGGGACTGAAATGCCTGCTTTAACACAGAAATCTCTGTTGTCTCCTAACTCTGAGCCACACTACACCTGCCACTCTCCCAATTGTCATTTTTCTAGATTCTTTTTTTAAAATAAAGCTGAAGCATCTAATTAAGTTTAAAATAGAATAGCCCTGGGAAGAACTCTTCTGAAAGCTGCAGTAGAGATAGCAGCTCATTTTAACTGGAGGCTAAGACTTGCAATACTGTGCTCATTCATGAAATCATGAGAGCTTTATGCAAACAAAAATAATACTTTTGCAGTCAGCCAGCACAAAGTAGCCATGTAACTAAAGAAAAGAAGCCAATCAACACATGGAAGATAAATTAACTTTGGGCAAGAGCAAGTGCCAGGTGAAATGCAAATAGATGGATGAGCAGTATTTGTGCTGGTGTGGAGTTTCCAGGTCTGGTTTGGCACCAGCATGGTTAAAGGGAGAAAAAAAAAAATGGTTAAGTGGAGTTCAGCAACATGTTCTGAAAAATTCAGCGTGGCTTAATAGCAAAATCTCTGCTGCAGTTATTACAGTCAATGTAAAACCCTAGGCCCTTGTTTCAAGGAAGCCTTCTGCATCAGAAACTGTTAGGTGCCTGAGGGATGAGCTGAGATGAGGAACTGTGGCTGAATTTTTGTGCGTGCATGAACTACCAAAACCAGTCTCAACCGCATCTAGAAGGCTTGATCCAGAATACCTGTAGTATCAGTTGAATTAATTAACTTAGTAACTCACTGAGGGTAAAATTCTGACTCTGAGGTACAGGTCAAAACAATGGGCAGTGTGAAAACTACTGTAGCTAAGAAAGCCCAAGCAGTGCAAATCCCTTTTCCCCAGCCCCTTCTTATTACCCAGTGAAAGAAAAGCACAATTTATTTGTGTTGTGTATTGTTGTCGTCATGTTTTCTCAGCTGTACTAGGTAGATAGAGAACTGAAGAAGAGAGGCCTAAAGTTAAGGGTCTTGCTATCCCTCTGTGTCAGCTGTAAGAAGCAAGAAGACATAGTCTGTTCATATATACCTTCATGAAAATCCTGTGTTATTTCTACAGCAGTTACAGGAGCATTTCTCTTCTTTACAGTCTTTCATTGGATGTAATCCAGCTAACAATCTAGCCCCCAAAGTGACATTGTTTCAAAAGTCACATTCATAATGCATAAAAATCAAAGATCATTCCGCAAAACCTAATTTAAAATGAACGAACTGAATCTGTTGACTTTCTACTCCAAAAATTATAGGCTTCATATTATTTTTCAGTGTATACATTATACTTTAACAGATTACTGGGCATTTTAATATTCACTCAAATTCCTTGACTTCTAAAAGCCTAGAGTTAAATTTTCATGAAACAAAGATGTTGTAAAAGAAAGAGTACTTTCTGAGAATGTTTCAATAACAGAACCCTTGAATCCTCACTAAGCAGACTTATGTACTGAAATGCTGACTTCCTTGAAAGTACCAGGGTTATGATTCCTGGTGTTTTGTTTTGTATTGTTTTGCTTTGCTTTGTTTTTGTTTGCAGGGGTGGGGGTGTGTGTGGGGGTGTTTTCTTTACAGAAATCCTTGAGAGTTAAAACCAATTCATNGTAGTAAGTAAAGGAAGCAGCATATAATGAAATACCTACAATGATAGTTGACCAGTTTCTCCCTTTAAGTTTGAGAGTTTTTATTCATATGATAAGATACATGTGTTGTTTTATATTGCTTCATACACATAAAATCTCTAAATGTAAGGAAATATCTTGGTCTGTTGGTTGTAGAAGAACTTTTCATTGGTGCAGGTGCAATCTCTTGTTTAGGTTTCTGAGGTTCCTTCTCTAAAAGTTAAAGTATTCTATTTTTCTATACCATAACTACATTAATGATTAAGGAGTATTCAGAAAATGTAGAGGAGAAATAAGTACCTATTTTGAAGCAAATCTCAAGAAATGATCTTGTTAGATCATTAGTTTTGCAGAAAGGTGCCAACAGTAAACAGAGCAAAGAGATGGGATTTACAACGTTTAGGAATTTGGACAGAGACTATCAAGGTAAAATCTACACTGACAACAAAAGAAGCTGTTGAAGCATGGGCTGGATGGGCAGACAGTGAAGAGGATTGAAAACTGGCTGAACATACAGGCCCAGAGTGTAGTGGTCAGTAGTACAAAGTCTAGTTGGAGGCCAGTAATGAGCAGAGTACCTCAGGCGTCAATACTGAGTCCAGCCCTGTCTAACTTCTTCATTAACTATCTGGACCATGGGTAGAGTGCAACCTTAGTAAATTCGCAGATGACACAAAACTAGGGGGAGTGGCTGATTTACCAGAGGGCCATGCAGCCATCCAGACAGCCTTGACAGGCTGGAGAGGTCGGCTGAATCTCATGAAGTTCAACAAGGAGAACTGCAGAGTCCCACACCTGGGGAGGAACAACCCCAGGCACCAGAACATGCTGGGTGCTACCCAGCTGGAAAGCAGTTCTGCAGAAAACAACCTGGGAGTCCTGGTAGACACCAAGCTGAACAGGAGTCAGTAGTGTGCCCTTGCCACTTAGAAGTCTAATGGTACTCTTGGCTGCGTTAGGCAAAGTATTGCCAGTAGATCAAGAGAGGTAATCCTTCCTGTCTTCTCAGCATTGGAGAGGCCGCACCTGGAGTATTGTGTCTGGTTCTGGGGCCCCCAGTACAAGAGAGTCATGAACATACTGGAAAGAGTCCAATGGAGGGCTGCCAAGATGATCAAGGGACTGGAGCACCTCTCCTGTGAGGAAAGGCTGAGAGAGCTGGGACTGTTCAGCCTGGAGAAGAGGAGGCTCAGAGGAGATCTTATCAATCTCCTGAAGGAAGGATGCAAAGAAGATGGAGCCATGCTCTTTTCAGTGCCAGGGCAAGAAGCAGTGGGCACAAACTGGAATACAATAGGTTCTGTCTAAACATCAGGAAGTACTTCTTTACTGTGTGGGTGACCAAGCACTGGAAGAGGTTGATCACAGATGTGGTGGAGTCTCCCTCCTTGGAGATTTTCAAAAGCCATTTGGACATGGTCCTGGGCAACCTGATCTAGGTGTCCCTGCTGGAGCAGAGTGGTTGGACCAGATGACCTCTAGAGGTCCTTTCCAACCATTTCTACCATTCTGTGATTCTGTGAGAAACTGACCAGGACTACTCATTTGCTTTCCAGAGCTATACTTGTAAAGGACAGCAGAGATACAATTTTAAATTATTTTTCCAAGATATGCATATTAAGAAAACTTTACAGGAAGACGATCTACCAGCAACTGAGATTCTGCAACCATCTGTAAAATCTCTATTAAAAAGAGAGTTGTCTTACCTATATACTATAGATATCAGTTTGACAGAAGAGAATAATCTCATTTTTAGTGTTTTCATGACCAACATTAAAGTTTCAAAGGAAGAGTGGGATATGAGAACGTAAAAGTGAAAAGCCTCCAGTGCAATAACTACCGTGTCTTTAACACTTAATGCAGAGATTGGAGTTCTGAAGTACTTGACCTATATGAAGCTGTCCCACAAAATTGTTGGTGTTTCTAAGGAAATAACGCTTAGAATTCTAAACTTTCTGGGCTGTATCACTTTAAATTGTGGACTGTATGGCTTTGACATTCAGAATTCAAAAGGTTTAAAACTAGGAAATTATTACCCACATATGAAAAATAATTTTCTATGTGTCTTTCCCAAATACTCTTTCCTTACATTTCTTTCTCTCTAATGGCTTGAGGGTTGTGATTAGTTGTTTCTCCTGTGTTGGTGATTGACAGTGGTGACAGCAATGCTCCCAGAGACATCTCCTTTCTTTGCTGTTCATACTTCCTTTATTCATATGAGAGGACTGGGAAATGGAGGAGGGGAGAATAACATATATAACATAACAACAGCACATTCTATTTTCCTTACTTCTACTTATGTCTTACTGCAGCATCATATTCTTCTCTTTGTATAATAAGATTACTTTTATATCAATCCATTCTCCAGAAAGAAGTATTATGAGGGTTCTTTTCCATTGTTTGTGCCTAGAAATGGATGTAAATTCTGGGGGTATGTTTAGCAATTATACTTGCAGAACACTATTAATACCCAGTGCTGGGCCTTTTGAGAGAAAAAAATGGTATGGTAACCAGTCTCAGAGGCAGCCATTATGGTGTTGTTTAACTAAACATCTCACCTGGGGAGCTTTCAAATGAAGTATAGTTATATGTGTATATATAAAAAACAATAAGGATTACTCTATCTTATAGGAAATACAAATGTTATATAACATTAGCATGGAAAATTATTTATTTTTTTCAGTTTCTGTTTTACTTTTTTTTTTTTTTTTTGCTACAGCTCTTCTACAGATTGCTTCCTGTGTAGAAGATCCCCTTCACATCAGTGTGGTATCAATGTTTATACCCCTGGAGCACTGCACTGCACGAGGATCTGGCTCAGATCAGCCAGGTGCTGCCCCAGATAGCAGTCTTTCCCTGTGGGCACACCCTTGTTTGCATTGTAGGTATGCAACCTATTTTAGAAATTCCCATCCACATGCACAGACATACTCATACAGAGTTAGTCTTTTCCTTGATAAAAGCAAGACTTTAAGGAAACACCCTCTTTGAAGAATTCACATGTGTATTTGATAAGTAACCCAGTAGCAAGAGAGCCTGTAATTTGGTGTAGTGTAACCTGTCTCTCGTATACAAGGCCAGTAATGTTTTCTTTACTAAACAATAACCATTCTGTAATTTTTATTTAATAAGAAAACCTCTGCCTCATTGATCTATTAGTACTCATTCCAAACTTTCCAAGAGGCAACGCAGTTCAGCTAATGTGGGAATCTGCACTCCTTTATGGGACATTTGTAAAGAAATAGTATGACTCAGAAAATATGTTAAAATCACATATACAGCAGCCCATAGAATTCTCCTATACTGGAGTTTTATTTAGAANGGAACAACTATGAAAAGCTAAAGTGGACTTTGAGCCCGGATTGCAAAGAGTATGTAGTCAGCCATAATTTAATAATAATGTAAACCTGACCCTGCATGTTACAATATGTTGTAAAACTCCTTACAGAAGTTATGGGGAATTATGGCAGCTCAATATCCTAATGTTAGGTTTCAGAATAAAAGTCACACTTAAGCTGTGCTGCCAGTCAGCAAAGGGCCTGCAAAAAGGCAGTAGCATAAGTGGGACTTAGGTAGCGTATAGACCTTCAGTACTTCTGACCTCCCTACAAAGCAGTAAATTTCTTTCTATATCCTTAATCCTATACAATCCGAATCTCTGTAACAATGCCAACTTTATTGTTTTGATCATTTTCTTGGCAGCAATGTTAGAGCTGGTTAGCTGCAAATTATTCTGTCCGAGTCTCCAAACATGAATACGTTAATGAACTATGAGTTATGTTCAAAGACATGTCACTCCTACCTTCCCAGCATTATACAAAGAAGTCCATTAAACTGTACATAATATGGACTTAATGCTACTTCCTTTGATGTTAATAGAGAAAAAGGCTGACCACGTGCTTAATGCATTGGTTAGGATTTTCATGAACATGCTCAGTCTGACTGCTATAGCATCTTCCTGTGCAATCCAGAGAAAGTCAGTAGGAAAAATAACAGATGTATAAGTCCTGAATCCCAAAACACGCACGTTTGGTGCAGTTACGTTAAACTGCTAGATTTCTTCTAGCTAGGGTTTTAAGCCTCATTCTCTCATGTTTTAACAAATGCATTTTATTGTAAGAGAATAGGGGCATTGCCTCTTCTAGCTGCATATAGAATGAAAGTTGCGAACCACACTACCCCCAAATTTATTAGCCATTTAAGGTTCTGAAGTCTTATTACAAGTCTCTGTTTCCCAATGTCTCTGAAAGAGCTGTCTCAACCCTGGAGAGAAGTGAGAAAGAGAGTGGGACCAGTGGGTGGAATTCATCTCAACTAGTTAGCCTGATGTATTCATTACTGACTTTATAAGATATAGAGAAAAATAGGCATTTTAGGATTTGATTCATCTATTCCATTTTGCATGTTTTCTTTAGGATGCTATGGTATTTATCATAGATAAGGACATTTATTTCCATAGGAGCCTAGATCAGATGTAGCTGTCTGCGTATGTTTACTCCCACTCACACGGACCTTGCCCTGTATGATTCCCAGCGCTCCCGTTGGCAAAGGTAGATAGATCTCCACTCAGCAAACTCATGTTGCAGATTCTACTCCTGGCTTTTAACTGATGAGATGACCTGTGGGGCTTAGCACTATGAACTCTGCCAAAGGAACCAGAAACTGAACACCTACTTGTGGTGGTGGTGAGTCTTCCACCATTACAGCCTCTGAAGCTACATGCATATTGCTGACTTAAATCATGATTTAAGCTCACACTTGATTAGTAACTCTGATCATCAACACTGCCTGAAGCACTAACTCAAGCTAGTTGGATCTCTTAGCTAGAAAAGACAGGTAGAGGGACCAAGATACTTATATTTGAACAGAAAGGATTGTCAAGAACCTAGTTCCTATTTATAAAAGTTGTATAGATGTAGTTTTTCTCTGACATCAAGATCACTATTTTTTTTTCTCAAGTACACATCTATAAAGCAGAGAAATGAATGCATCCTTTCTCTCACTTTCTTGCCTACCCTTAAGACGCCAAAAATGTGTATTGCGATATGTAGTTCCCAGTCTTATTCTTATATATGGGGTATACTCATATACTTGTGCACTGTGTTCCTGATGTTGTCTAGGAAAAGCAGGTGATTTAGCAGCCCATGATACTAATTGTCTTTTATAGACATTTTTTCATTAATAATAAAATTTCTCTGTATTTTCCAAAGTCTTATCTTTTAAAAAGTTGCAATTCATCAGGAAAAACAAAAACAACAACAACAACAACAACAAAACAAAACAAAAAACCACATACTGTTTATAGCTGTTATATGACAAGGAATAGGGATACAAGATGATTCTCCCACTACACAAAGCAGGCATACCTGGAGACCATAGGAACTGCATGTCTCTAAGATCCTTTCTCCCCTTTTGCAAACTCCAGCCCCTATGAATCTTTCCTTGATATTTATTTCACGTAAGTCAGCATCAAAGCTGTTTTCAAACTGAATTAGTTGACAACTTTGAGCTTTTCAACAGAGACCATAGATTGTTGAAAGCCCCCAAATTCAGTGATTTGTTCCAATTCTGATGCCTCTGTTACCACCTTCTCATTCTACCTCTTGCAAAGTTTGCTAGAATTATTTCATTATATTTTTAACACTGCTTTTTGCTTTACATGAATGCTCTATTCTTAGCATTTGCAAAGGATTACTGAATTCTAAAAATTCTTCTATGGTGGTAAAATAAATGCTATTTATCTGATGTCTTTGTATGTCCTTCTAGCTATCGTCTGCCTGTGTATTGTTTTATTTCCAAAACAAAAGATAAACAGATGATATTGTTTCTTTTGCAACATTTGTTTACATAGGTGGGGCTTTCATTATAAAACTAAATGTTGTGAGCATCCTGTAATGCACACATACCTTCATGCTTACTGCCAAGTCTGACTATGAATCTTCCTCAGAAATTTATGTTACAGTAAAATAAAATATTTAGCAGATCATTTTAAATACCAAATATCCTGAATGTTTCGATTTTTCACAGCAGGTCTCAGTGCCATAAAGAAGTGTGCAAACTGGTTATTTGCACACACAAATATGCATAGTCATCTGTTGATGTTCTCAGCTGCAGGAACACAAAGGCATATTTAATGCATATTTACGGTACAGTGCTCGAAATGATACTGATGTATATTTGTATATGTATATTTGATATTTAGATTCCAATCTAGCTATGCAGAAATGTGCCATCTTCTTGAGCAAGTTCCCTAGATCTTGGATCTGGATAGACATGGACACTATGTTTCTTGTTTACCTGACCTTTAGAACAGATTAATAAAGAGTAAACAGGTTCAAAACACTGGGTAGAACTTTGGCTCCAGTACCTCAGTCCCATGAATTAAATACAGAGAAAGGGGAAATAGGTAGGCAGTAATCCTGAGATTTCTTACTTTCTTCATTCTGTCCCTGAAAATGATACAGCTATGCAATGCTGTATACAAATTCACAATCGTATCACTGTATAATTCTAGACAGCATGTAGGCCACTTCCTACAGATCTGCAAAAGGTATTTTAAAATAGCTAGTGTATCGTACTATAAAGCAATGTATGTATGCACATACAATTTCTAAAGGCTGGGAAATTTATAAAGACTGCAGACAAAAGTTGAGAACCACTTTTCTAATTGGTAGTATAAATAAGTGACACTTTGGAGAGAAACTCACATTAAATCAAGAAGGGATCACTGATACCAGATGGGGGACCTCTGTGCTACTGGAAGATAAATGAATTGCTTTTACTACACTTCCATATAACCATACACTGTAATTAAAACTGCAATATTGAACAACATGATTATAAAATCTGACATTCGGTGAATATGTATATTATATTTGTAATATTTAAGATACAAAACACCTTTTATTATTGTTATTATTTGTCTCCAAATTTTTTAACTTGTTCAAGTAGAAACATTGCGAAAAATCCCAGTATCAGCTGCAGCTTCCTGACAGCTTTTATGATTCCCTACCCTTAATTTTAATACTGTCAAATATTTTGCAGTTGTTTATCTTCCTCTGACTTTCAAATAATCACAATGTACCTTTTGCCCATTTCTTCAAATAAACACATCTCAGTTTTTGTCTGTTTATTCAGTCTGCCCATAATCGTGTAAATTGTGGGCTTACAAATTGTTCACATTTCAAAGTGCAATTTCAGTTCCATCATCATAGATGTTCAGACTCATATTACTAATTTATTATAATTGTCTATCAATGAATGGTCAGAAAACAATCAGTTCAATTCCATAAGCAATATAACATCCTCCACATCTCCTCTACATCTACACACATACAAACACACACATTGCTTATGCCAATGACTTTTGCTCTGTTTCCTTCTGGAAGCTAATAAAAAGATTTCTATAAAAATGGTACCCATTGCCCCAGTATTCCTTCTGACGCAAACCATCAAATCTAGTGAATTATTTCAATAGCTTGGCCACCATTTTTTACCCTTGAGATCCTCTAGAGTCACAGGGCACTTAGGTACTCAGCTATTGTCTAGAATACGCTATAAAGTACAGTGACTGTAAAATGTCTGATCTTTGGTGTTCCATTCTAAAGACATTGTCTAAGCTGTATATTAACATTTTGCTAAATAGTTATGTAATATGTAGTTAAAAAATATCTTTGCTGTGCTTCTCAGATGCTATCTAACCATAATACACAGGACTGCCAACCCACAACCATGAAAATCAATAAAGTAGAAACAATAGTCAGCCTTATTTTTTAATACCAGAACTGCATATTCACCCTTATCTTATCACACAAACACAAGAGAGGGCTTGAAGCATGTTTTTTATTTTTGCTGAAATATTAATGGACAGTGTGTTCTTTACTCCTTCATGTGAAGTACAACAACATACTGTTAAGTAGTAATTGCTTCAGAGGTACCCTATTTTCAACAGCAAATTAAGTGAATCTAGCTTATGGCTTCTACAAAAGCCTGCTAATGGTTAAAACTTCAGTTTCAACTCATCAAAATGAAAGACACTTGTGAAATCAATAGCAATAACCTCATTGACATAAGTGATGTCAGGTTTTCAACCACTATGAAATGCTAAATGGCTTTCATTAAAGATACAATAATTATAACGCTGTTGATTATACCAAGTCCTGAATTCTTTATTCAGTTAGTTTGAAATCTAAAATAATGACCTAATAAGACTAAGTACTTCAGAATTTGGACTAACAATAAAAATAAAATATAGTAACAAATAATATACTGCATTTACGTCTATACTTTCAGACTTTAGCCACAGGCTACTACTATAAGAGTAACAAGAGCCAAAAGTAGCAGTTTAATATCCCAGTTTCTAGTTAGCATTGTGAAAAGAGAAACAGACAGATAAACAGAAGTCCACAGACAGTTCAGCTGATCAATTTTCCAACCAGCAAACATTTGTTAATTGGGTGTCTTCATTCCAGTGTGCAGAGTCTGGTAGCAGACCCCTAGAGGGCATTTCAAAAGTCAAACAGGACTGGTGGAATGGCTGATAGAACTCTACAGAAATCAACAGGCGATCCATATTTTGGAATAACTCCAGGATTTTTTCTCTACAGTACAATGGAACTCAGGAACATGGCAATTAATAACTTCTACCTGGAGGGATATGTGGAATGAAAACAAAACATTCTTCATTCTTTTCTTCTTTTGGTTGTGACTTTGGGGTTATATACCAGCACAGTGGCTATCACTTATTATTTTTTTTTTTTTCAGTTTTGATTTCACTTCTGTCTTGCCACATGCAGACAACAGTGCATTCCTTCTTTCAGAGTTAGGACTGTTCATATTCAGGCATGTAAATCTCTAGCTATGTTTATTTGAAGTTGCTGGAATTCCCACTTCTTTAAGGACCTAGTTCTGCAGTCCTCAATCACGTTGTCTCCTGCATACATGCTACTTACTACACCATAGACTAAATTAGATAGATAGGGTACTGAGAAGTGAACAAAATGCCTTTTTTTTTTTTTTTTTTTCTGGACAGATGCCTTTTTCTCTGGACCTTCAAATTCCTCCTTAAAAGTCACTGTTATGGGAATGCATACAAAACCCCCGCTTTCCGATAATGGCTAAGCAGGTGGTGACTTGTAATTACTGTGATTACTGCTATTGACTAGCTGCAAATTGTGCTCAGAGTGTGTCTGTGCTAAAACATCCTATTATTCTTGTTATCCCTTCCTCTTGACATCCCACACTTCTTTTTTTAATCCTCCTATAATGTCATGTCTTTAAATTTTTAAGGTCTGTAGAGTGAGGATTTATTTTTTTTTTACACATGGGTTAGCAAGTACAGTACCATTCTGGTACCAAGTAATACCCTTTACCACAAGAACAGATGCAGTGGATACCCTTGTTATGTAAAGGGTACTCAGTAAAATTCAAGATATCCCCTTCTGTTACACCTGCATTTGTTACATACATAACTGTGTACACATATTAGACTCAACAAAGCTGGTTCTTCCAAATGCTTTTGCAAGAAAAGATGCAAGTGATAACAACAATTTCACAGGAAGCAAAAAATTATTGAAATCCTAAAGCTCTTTTGAAAATCTGTACTGAAAGACTGAATTCTCAGAATTTGTTCTGGCACTTCCCAACCAGAGAACCTGACTAAATTTGAATGAGGTTATATATGTTTCTTTATCAAGAACTATCTCTCCCCTTAAATTGAAATCGCTTTATTCCCATTAGCAAGAAGTCACAAAAATGAGTATTTCCAGTGCAGTCAGTAGGAACAAGCAGCCCATGCTTTGACTCAAACTACTATAATACTTTTTTTTTTTTTTTTCATTTCTGTTTTCTCACATCTCCACACTGTGATATGCCCAGTGGCTGTAAAGCATTGCGTAATTAGTCATGACTTAATGCAAACCACGTTAAAAACAATAAAGTAGTATGCAGCATACTAGAAATAATTCCATCCCTTAAGCTATTACTAACGTTTACTGTAGCAGTATACTGTAGCATACTGTAGCATTCTGCATTACTTTTTGCAGAATAATAGAGACTGCACTAACCTATATTCAGGTAAGACAAAGGGACAAAGTCTTTGGATATATATCTCTGTTTATATGAGTCAAAATTAAGTCAGAGCTGCAAGTAATAAGGGGAAGTTGTGTCAAAAGAAAAAAAACTAGTAGTTGTAAAATTCCCAGATATTCCTTTTTAGTAACTAACTTTATGATCATTATCTCATAAATGCCATCTGTCTATCTAGATTGTCTTCCCTTCCCTTCTCTTCCCTTCCCTTCCCTTCCCTTCCCTTCCCTTCCCTTCCCTTCCCGGGTAGGGGGAAGTGTGTAATCTGGAATGATTGCTGTCTTTCCTTCAGAGTAAGAATGAAAGGTCAAGTTACCAGCTAAGTTTCCAGAGGTGCAGCATGTGAAAGTTTAACTTCTNCTTCTCCTCCTTTCTCTTATTTGTTTAAGAAGGATAATGAAAGGCAAAATCTGATGCTTTTCTTCTGAAAGGCACTGCAAAGACATATCTTTAGTTGTATTGCCCTCCTGTTATCACAAATTTCACTTCAAGTTTTTCAATTAAAGAAGTACATTGATTCTGACAAATTTACTTCAAGGTGATGCATTTCATCTGATTTTATGATGAGTATTGATTTTTATTTAGTGTCTACTGTGTGGTTTCAATAAAAATAATAATGAATGTTGTTGATGTATGTTATTTACCATTTGATCTGACTTTTATAGCTTGAGGACTTTCCTGAAGGCATGTGCTATGTTAACATGAATCCTGACTTGCTCATCCAGTTCAGTTGTCATGTATTGAAATGCTCCTGTTACTACCAGAGTTGTTTTAAGATTTGATCTTTAAAGCACAAGTCCTTTACAATAGAATGTGCTTGATTATCTCCTGCTCTGTCACTGCTGTTTGACTTTTACCAGTGGCATATTCATCCTTTGCATTTATTTGGGTTGTTTTTGCTTTAACATATGGTTGAACAGTCAGAACACTTTGCAAACCTTTTTGCCATATCTATATTGTTAAGCCATAAGACCAAGCCTGAAAGGAGGTGTATATCTACATGATCTACTTGCTCAATACCTTTCAGCCTGAATTTGCAGCCATCCAGATGCTAGGAGGAAAATGTGAGAAAAGCAGTAGCTTCTTGTTGAGGTTTAGTGTGGCAGGCAGATAAGCACCACACAGCCATTCACTCACTCCCCCAGTCCCCAGAGAGACTGGGGAGAGAATCAGGGGGAAAAAAAAAGTAAAACTTGTGGCTTGAGTTANGGCGGGGGTGGGTGGGCGGCAGGCAGGGGGGGCGCGGGCTGAGCGGGGCGCAGTGAAAGAATACACAAAACAAGTTATACACAATGCAATTACTCACCACCTGTTGACCGATGCCCAGCCAACCCCTGAGCAATGGTAGCTCTCCCAGCCAACTCCTCTCAGTTTTATTGTTGGGTATGACACCGTATGGTATGGAATATCCCTCTGGCCAGTTTGGGTCAGCTGTCCCTGTTGTGTCCCCTTCCAGCTTCTTGTGCACTCCCAACACTCTCACTAGCAGGGTGGTATGAGGAGCCCAAAAGCCCTGGAATCTGTGCAAGCTCTGCTCAGCAACAACTAAAACATTCATGTGTTATCAACATTATTTTCCTCCTAAATCCAAAACATGGCACCATATCAGCCACTAGGAAGAAAATTAACTATCCCAGCTGCAACCAGGATACTTCTGTGGTTTTCTCTTGGACGCACACAGATGAACTGGAAAACTTGCACTATTTTCCCTTCTGATAGCATCTCATGACTGACACCAAGCACAGTAAAGGACCAAGGATCTTTCCTGGAAAGTTCTAATGTTATCTGCCTCAAAGAGAGACGTAATCTGTTCAGATCGGGATGCTAACAAAGGGAGTGTATGGAGTAACATCTCTGGAAGTCCTTGGCTTTTTGGATGCTCCTGAACCATATAGTAGCCATGATGATATAAATGATCTGACCAAAACCCTATTCTATAGAAATCATGTTACAGCAGCACATATTGCATCACTGCTCTCGAGTTTCTTTATCATGGAAGCACAAACATGTTCACCTGAGTCTAAATTCTGCTTTCAACATTTTTGTATGAATCACAAGCAATTTCACTGAAATGTTGGTCCAATTGCTAGCTGTGATTAATGCACATTGTAAACTCAAGAACCGTTGACAAACCTAGTTTTGAAAAAAAANTTTGAAAAACTAAGTTTTAAAAAAAAAAAAAAAAAAGCTGTTGTTAACATGTGAAAAAATCATATAACAGGTTCTGGTTCAGTGTTTATATCAATTATTCATAAATTATTTGTTAATGATTTATTTGAACCATGATTAGGCACAGATTATAAGTCACAAGGTACCATTTGTCTCTCCAAATATAATAATTTTTTTAATCAGATACCATAGAACATCAAAGGCTGAACANCATCTTTGGAACAAGATGATCCAAGAATAAGCATCACAGTGATTTTTATTTTTTTATTTTTTTTGGAAAATTCATTATAAGCCATATCCAAATATTTAGGCAACTTAATTTAATGATATAGTCATCCTACTAATTTATGGATAAATGTATGACTCTGTAAGCTTTGTAAAACTGTATTGCTGACAAACTGAATGTTACATTAGAAGGAATGAACTAGGAATGAAATAAAACCCTACCTGTGGATTTAAGTGGATTTATTTGAAATACAAAGATGAGATTAACCTATCCAGCCTACACTTAAGTAAAACAAATGAAAAGAAGAAAAGATATAGCTTCTTTTCTCTCTCTCTCTCTCTCTCTCTCTCTTTTTTTAAGCTCATTGACCCTAATGGTCACTTTTTTCATTATTATTTTGGCTTAGAGGACTGTTCTTTATTTTGAAGTCTTTCCCTGTTTAGAATCAAGACTTCTGGAGGTCACTTAGATGAAAGAATCTTTGAACATCCATTATCTGCAGGCACTGAAAGATTAGAGCTGTCATTTCCAGAAGTACATATTGACAGAAAACTGCTATTTTTCAGTCTAATTTTGTTTTGAGAAACTATTTAATACAGCACTGTCCATCAAGTGGGTATAGAAGGACTAAATATGAAAGATAATTTGAAAGCACTCAATGTCAGTGCGATGTCACCTACCAATTACAGTATATGAAGGCATTCTGAATGACATATGTTCATGTATTATCAACAAAGATATTGTATATAGCAATACATATCTGATGAACATATTTTACCCTCATTTTCTAAGAAAAGATTTGTGTAATAATTTGTCTATGTATGCCTATATACATATGTATTCATAAGTTTGTCTGTCTTTCTGTATGTCATCTATAAAAAAAAAAAATTTTGAACTCACCAACACATTTGAACCACAAGAACAAAAGGGCACAAAGATAATGAAGTTTCCTGAAGTTTTGTGAAAATAGACAGTAAGGTAAAAAATTTCGATGAGTTCTTCAGCTTAATGTTAAACAACAGAGAATTCATATTATAAATGCCCCAATCACTGGAAAAAGCATCAGCCAATGCTTGCAAACAACTGCAGAATGCAATTTTTTAAAAAATAATCTGAACCTCATTAGTTCCATGCTCACAGAACAATGCATTTATACCTTATGTGAATACTGTTCTGTGAAGAATACTGTATTGGCATTACTGTTGTGATTGTAGACAGTTAAATGCCCTGGTCTTAATTTTCCATCAAAAAATATAACGTGAAGCTAATGTGTACTTATATGAAAATAATGTATATAGGCATACAGTTGCATGTGTGTACATGTCAAAAAAAAAGGGGGGAGGAGGAAGAAAAAAGCTTGAAGCTGTACTGTTTTGGTTTCTAATCTGGCTTTCAATATTTATGTTTTACTCTAATACTTCATGTGAGTAAGTCTCATGGTTCTATGATTTCCATATCTGTTATCTTAACACTCATGGAAATAAATTATTACAGGAAAACAAACAAACAAACAAAGAAACTTCCCCAAGTATTGATCCACTCAGTTTCTTTTCTTTTTCCTCTCCTCTCCTCTCCTCTCCTCTCCTCTCCTCTCCTCTCCTNTCCTCTCCTCTCCTCTCCTCTTGTTTCTCTTCTCTTTCCCTTTCCCTTCCCCTTCCTCTTCCCCTTCCCCTTCCCCTTCCTCTTCCCCTTTCAAGCAAAGAAACCTGAATTTTTGCCATTTTCACATTCTTTATTTCTCCTGAGATATATTCTTTTTCCTTTCTCTATGTGCTTAGACTGGAAGCTTTTCAGAACCTGAGACAGCAAAGAATATGCTGTTATTTTTATTGGCTACTGAAACATTTCAGTACTTAATACAGTAGTAAATACTTCTACAACTTAAGTACTCAGTCCTTTTTTTATGAAATGCATTTAATCATATTTTAAAGAGTGTGCCAAGCCAAGTTCTTGTAATATAATATCAGCTAATAAAATGCGTAATGTGTAATAACTGAAATTACATTTTTTGGAGTAGGAGGAGATGGAAGAGCAGCTACAGAAAGGATGTATAGAAAGCAAAAAGGATGTGTAGAAAAGGACAGTTAAGCATCTAGTTCATATCCACACTTGGCTAGCTAATGGTTAAACCTTCAGAGAGAGAGAAAGAATATTGCAGAAATCCACAACTTTACCATGAAATTAGATAACAAAAAAAAAAAAAAAAAAAAAAAGAAGAAGAAGAAGGAGTGTATATGGTGAAGTGCCAAGGGCTTCCTTGGTTTCCTCCCCAGCTTTCTCTTTTCAGTTCTGAAGAGGACAGTCCCTAACCAGTATAACTTTTTAAGTCACTTTGTGACACGTTGCATGAGGTAGTGGGCACAAACTGAAACACAGGAGGTTCTGTCTAAATGTCAGGAAACACTTCTTTACTGTGTGGGTGACTAAGCACTGGAATAGGCTGTGCAGAGAGGCTGTGAAGTCTCTCTCCTTGAAATAGAACTCTCCGGACATGGTCTTGGGCGACCTGCTGTAGTTGTCCCTCCTTGAGCAAGGAGGTTGGACCAGATGACTTCCAGAAGTCCCTTCCAATCTCAACCATTCTGTGACTCTGATTCTGCATAGTCAGCTAACTTCCAGTAATTTCAAACTAGGGCTTTAACATTTTGATTATCTGAACATTGAGACCCACTGTTGACTTAGGTACCTAAGTTTTTGAACATAAAATGATTAGGACAGAGACATATACAAGTTACTAAAGAATAACAGATTGCTGTATGTGGTATCCGTCAGACATCTCTTGATGTCTACAGATGAGTTGGCCACCTTACACAAAGTCCATTGATAAAAACAAGAACTGCTAAGGCACAGTTCATCTCACCTTAGTAGACAGTTCTGTTCATAAGACTAACTGCACCTTTAAAATACTTGTTGCCATTATTATGACTAGCTCACACGTAGATGTCTATAATTTTAATTTAGGAAGAGGGCAATGAATCCTAGCACATCTGAGACATAGTTTGAGGTAAATATCTATTCATATGGTGCTAGCTCTTGGCAAAGCTGATATAGTTGATAGAGATCAATACAGTTTCTTTGAGGATGTAGTGCTGAAACCTAACAACGCAGTGAATTCTACCAACCTGTTAAGGCGTAATATTCTATTCCAGACAGTAGATACCCAAAGTTAGGTATCAAAATATAATTTCTACATGTTACTGAGATATCCATATATATCATTCTTCAAGAGTAGCAGACGAGATTGATATACCCCATGGTATTTCAAACAGCATTAGATATTTTTCTGTAGCAACTAATTCAGGCATTATTGGTGAGGCATTTATTGATTACTATGCAGCTCAGAAACCTATCTGTATGTAGGTATTTAAATGTGCCTATGGCTTTTAACTGAATCCCTCACAGTGTATCTGACCTTGAAATAAGAGTTGAGCCCTAAATACTTCTGAAATCCTGGTGCTAAATAACTAAAAATATGTTTCTGAATCATAATGTCAGCTTCTCAGAAGTTCTCACCTCCACTGAAGCATTTAAATAATTGGCTAGTTTTTCAGGAAANACAAACCCTGTTTCCCTTTTTTTTTTTTTCCCCCCTTAAAAAACAAAAAAAAAAACAAAAAAAACAAAAAAAACTCATTTAAAATAGTGACTTCACTTACAGAAGTGTTAAATTGCAAACATCTCATTTGAGAACAATGGTTACTGACTATTTTGTAAGATTTGACCTAAAAATAATGAGAACCTACTAATATTATTAAATAGTCATTCAGTTACTTTCTTGACAATATTTCTTAAATTTGTGTTTACATGTGTATACATATACATACGTGTTCCTGTATGTATTTATATGGGGATTGAATGTCTTGGAAATTCTCCTTCTGGATTGTTCCTTTACTGGAGTAAAGGAGATTTAATTGCTTTTCCTGGCATGTTCTGAAATGAAACTTTTACTCCCTCAGTTAAAAATTTCCAGAACACTTTCAGTGTTGAAAAAGAATCAGATCATATTCCCTTGACACATCATACTCCTTTTAATATGCTGAACTGTACTTCAAGGCCAAGTGAAAATTCTATTGAAATTGTTATAAATTATTAATTTGTTTAATTCAAACAATTTTTTTCATCTGACATAAGACTAACATGCATTGGCTATTCTGTTTCAGGTGGTTTCACATTTAGTTTTCATGCTCAAAGGACAGAATGAATGCACATGATACAATGAGATCATTGCCATGCAATGACAGGAAAAAAATAAGGGGAATGGGGAAGGCAAGGTGAGAAAAGGCAAGGCGAGGCGAGGCAAGGCAAGGCGAGGAGAGGCGAGGAGAGGCAAGGAAAAGAAAGGAGAGGAAAGGAGAGGAGAGGAAAGGAGAGGAGAGGAAAGGAGAGGAGAGGAAAGGAGAGGAGAGGAAAGGAGAGGAGAGGAAAGGAGAGGAGAGGAAAGGAGAGGAGAGGAAAGGAGAGGAGAGGAAAGGAGAGGAGAGGAAAGGAGAGGAGAGGAAAGGAGAGGAGAGGAAAGGAGAGGAGAGGAAAGGAGAGGAGAGGAAAGGAAAGGAAAGGAAAGGACACCACTGCACTAGGAGCCTGTGTCTACACAAAGGAGAGGCCTCTTAATTTTGGCCCCCATTGCTTACCTAGAAATTTTGAGACTGCCTCAAAGGTGACTATATTTTCTGGTTTAGATTATATTTGTGATGGAACAACTATCATACAAACATGTCCAGTCACTTTATTTCACACAGATTACTGACATGGAGCAGAGGGAAAGGCCAGAGCCATTCCCTCTTAAGAGCATCCCAAAACCATCCCATTGTAAAAACAAATTGCATTTGCAGGAAACTTGGCCAAAAATAAAGTTCAGAAGGGAAGCATGAGCATAACGGAAGTGGGAAGTGTGAACCGATTATTGGGAGCAACTATGTCTCCTGGTACCCTAGGATCCCACTGGCCAGGTAGACATATTACATGTTACATATCACATATTGCATATCACTGGCTAGGTAGCCGTTATTACATATTTAGTAAGCCCTGTCAAAACATTCAAAGCAGCTCCAAATATAACAAGGTTCCAGCTGTAGACTCCTCTGCGGTCTAATATATTCTCCAGAGTGTCTTGATATTTCTATTAATACAACCAATGTAAGTGGGTAGCAGGAAAAAAAGGCAAAATTTTGGCTTCTAGTTTCTCAGTAAAGGGAGAACTCCCTGAAAAATTATTTGGTTAGGGATACTCATTTTTGTAGATAGAGAGCGGGACAAAAGGATTACCACTCAAGGTGTGTCTTTTCACATTTCTGAAGTAAAGTCTCCCTGGTATGTGAACAGTGTCTATGCTATTCTACCTGTGACCTGAACATGTTGCTCTGCAGGGCCTAGTTCTCTGAAGGTATTTGAGAGCTAAAGTTTGAGTTCACCAAACGAGTGCAGAGGGAGGCACTATATCCTCTTTCTGTCACAGTCTAGAAAATAAACCGTCTTAAGAGCCTAATCACAGGTTAATACTAAAGTCTATGAACCCAGCAGAACCCCTAATAGCTTTAGAGAGTCTGAGGCTTAACTGCATTTTTATCAGCACTTCACAATTCTTACATTAGGTAGCTTGTACTTCTTTACGTTGTATTTTGTATGTCTCATTCTCAAGCACTCAAAATTTGTGGAGACCCTGAGTTTGCTGTAGTGAAATCAGCAAAGACATATTGAAAGTTTGGCTCATTGTTCAAATACCCAATACACTTAACCTCTAATTCTCAGAAACTAGGTATGCAGAAGGCACAGTTAAAGGATCTCATCAATAATATGACTAATATAATCATTCTTAAAGGTTTTTTCATACATGCCATGAAATATCAAGTTTCAGCCTCACTAAATCAATATGTACTGCAAATTCATTTTCATGAGCTTTCTTTTCCATTCATCACTGATTTAGCAAAGTGCAAGTGTGTGGTGCCTCTGCATAATTACAAGTGTCTGTTTCATTTTTACTAGACAAGTTATAATTAATATGTAAATCCTTTTCTGTAGGAGAGAAGCATGTTGGTATTTTACAGAGCACTGTGTGAGTTGTGGGACAGCAACAGGATAAATATAAGGAGAATTCATTTATGTACGTGCTGAGGAGAGTAAATTACAAGCTTCACTGTCCCTTAATACAACAAAATTTTGCAAAGTTATGCATCAGGAGGCAGCTTCAGAAATAGCAGAAATTGAGGTGTAAATTGTTACAGGACGTGGGAATAGAGAAAGAAATGGTTGTCCTGTAGGCAGGCACAGTAGCACAATCATACAGGAGAAAAATAAATAAACAAATAAATAAATAAATAAGGAAAAAGATCAGATGAGAAACAAAGGAAACAACAATAGAGTTTACTCTCAACTCTATTTATATAGATGTACATTAAGAGTAAAAACAGTTTAACTATTCCGGGTATAAAATAGATAAATGGGAGGTGATTTTGAACTACTATGTAAGAAATTTCTCACATCCATGACTGTGAGATAACATTAGCATCAGTTTTATCAGTTCTGAAATTTTTTCTACTCATTCAAAACTTCAATGAAGCTCCACTTGAGAATCCACAAACTAGTATAGATTAGGACCTAGAAAAATAATATTGTAGCAAATATTGCCCTTAGTTTTTCCCTACTAAGAGAGCTCGGTTTTGCTTTTATCCAGGACCTAACCAGACAGTTGTCAATGCAGCATGTAGGTTACACTTTCATGTGATTTAACCCCATTTTCCCAGGTGTCAGAAATAAGACTCCCTTCTCACAGCTGAAATAATCTGAGAATTGACAGCTACTGCCTTTCATTTTATTTGTGATTACTCCATTCATGAGATGTGATGATTAGAGATCCAGTCTTACGTGGTCTTGCTGGACTGTGTGGAGGTCCAGTGGCTTCAGTGGGGCTCTTCAGGGCTTTGCATCCACCACATTTAGAAACTTGAACATTATAATTGAGTTTAATGCTCTGTTAATGTAAACAGCCTTGCCAAATGATATCTTTCAGACCATGTTTTAAGATCAGTTGGATGTTTTGCCTGTTACTCTTACTGGAAGGATATTTCAGGAACCTTTTTTTTTCTTTTAATCTAATTTCAAGATAGTTTATAGACATCTGCTTTTGTGATAACATTGCCCTTTAGCTCAGATAGATCTCTTTTTCCCTGCCGTTTACTCCTGGTGGATTTGATATCAACTGTCTTCTCAGCCATAGATTTCAAGATCTTTTCATCTTGTCTTTGCATGAAAGGTTATCTATTCCCTAATCATACTAGCATGCGTCTGTTCCACTAAGATTTCATCATTCCTCAAGACAGGTGACCAAAACTGCAAGGAGTTGTCCATGAGACGTCTTACCATAGTCCAGGGTACTCGGGTTACACAACTATCAACCTCTGAGTCATATGAGAAATATCTTGCCTGCCATATCAAAAGTTTTTATTTACCTACCTGGTTTATATGGTCACATCTACTCCCTCAAACATGAACAAAACTTGAAACTATTTCATTCATATGCAGGTATTTCAGTGGTTTATTACTCATTATATCATATTTTCTATATACTCTGTACAGTATGTTCATTCTTTTTAATAACTATGCTTTTTTTATAAAACCACTAAATAAATCAACCTTGTTTTTCTGCAACATCAATTTCATTCTCTAGTATAACCAATTTTCCTTTTCTTTTATTTTAAAGTCAGGCACAGGAACAAAGGGAATTAAAGGTCTAAAGTAAGATTACCATTTATAATACTAGTTTTGACCTCAGAAGAGGTAAGAAAAACTTTTGCATGATATATTTAATATGATTTGTGTTAGCTTTACAAAGGCAAGTAGTCTCTGGCATAGACAAAAAACAAATACTGATTGATCACAGTCATAATGTTTATACTATTCAGATAGATTCACAGAGTAGTAGAGGACATTAACTATAACAAAATAATTAACATTTGAGCTACATTCTTGACTCAGAGTTTTGGGATTTGAGATTGTGTGTGACATCGCAAGTAATCATTTGAATATTATTTTCTCAGACACTTTCTTTTGCTCTTATTCTTGCTATCTTAACAATTTGAACACGGAACTTTGTCTTAAGTACACCAGTTGAACAAGTTTTTAAAAGTACATATTTCTGAGGGTCATAAAGCTGTTAGTTTTTGAGTCAAATCTGTTACTTGAGTGCTGTACACTTCTTTCTTCTCTAAGTGTCATTATACTGAGATAAATGAGGTTTCATCTCTCCAGTTTTCAAGAAACTCCACTTAGCTGGGCTCCTGTGCCCACAGAAAGCCAAAGGTCTGATGAAAGTCTTGGGCAAGGAAATTGCCCTGGAGCTATGAGGCAAAATTGAATTGTTCATATGAAAGAATTTGGTTACAAGAACTCTTCCTTAGCCACTTAGGCCTGTCAGGGTTAGCTATCAGAGATATCAAGTTTGTTTTGTTTTGTTTTTACGTCAAATAAATGCTGTACATGCCTGAAGCTTTCAAATCTTTTGCTCAACCACAATCCTATTTCTACAAATATAAGCATGTTCTTTAGAAGTAGAGAATATTTTCCAGTTGTGAGGCTTCACTACTGAGTATATAGCTCAGAGTGGCACTGGTGAAAGATGAGCTGCTTCACAGGATTACTGTAGAAATTATTCAGATAAATTATTAGTTTATTGCAAAGGCTGGGAAAAGCTTGTAAGTGTCTGAGCTTCACTATACAACTCACATCACTCTCAAAAAGCCTTATAAGGGAAGAGTGCTAGGTCATATATGGTCTAAGAATTTAAAGCACCATGAATCCATTGGGTATACCTTCTGATACAATGGAGCCTGTGGAAAAGCACAAATCTGCTGCTAGATCTCTTTTTTGCAAAAGCTCCTACTGGGGGATCAGGGCATCAGTATTCAGACTGACCACTTTGGTAAGAGATATTCTTGGGGATTCTTAGGGTTCAGAAGCACTCCCAAATACCTTGCTGCACAACAAAAAACCTGCTTAATCATACTGGTTATTAGAAAACATTTCTTTGACCCCTTAGGTATCAACTTTTTACTTGGAATATGCAGTTTCTATGAGTCCATATGCTGTTACTCTTTGAATACCTAAGATATGTCCTAGGGAGCTGGATGCTTATAACGGCTCCCGCTGCCCTGTTTGCTTATTTGTCAAATACTCATGCAAGGAGAACTTTACTGTTATCGGTTACACACCGGAGGGGGAAAAAAAAAAAAAAAAAATTGCTGAATTGGGAATACAATCTATCGGGAAGATAGACTACCTGTCTCTAACTGTAACAAAAAGTACATGAGTAGGTATGAGTACAAAGAATCAGACAACCATCTATGATACTTCTACCATGCATTTTCCTAGCCTTCAGTATTTGCAACATAGGAATTTCTTGACCCAAAAATGGTTTTCATGTTCTCAGTAATTCTCAGGGGATTTCGCCTCTATGAACTTGTTGAGTCTCTCCTGAAATGCATGAAAACTTTGAACATCCTGTTATGGGGTGTTTTATATTTCAGCTGTACATTTTATAAAGAACCTAGCAACTCTTAACCCAGACCAGGTTAAAGTAAATAAGCAAATAGCATAAATACATGTATTTATACACACACACAAAAAGTACTGTGATGTTATCCTACACATCACAGTAGTAAAATAAAAGCATAGGAGAGGAAGTGTATTAAAAGTACAGTTAACCTACTAGACTAAGATTAAATAGGAAATTCTTTATCCATTCAACTGATTGTAACCTTTCCTGAGATAAAATTGTCATAAATGTCTTTTTTATATATTTTACACCTCAGAGGTAACATTGCCCTAGAGAGAGAAACTCTCCTCTTTAAAGTCCTTCCAGGTGCCTGTATGCATTTAATCTTTTTCTCCCAAACATGTTTATTTGTTAGTTTTCTAAGAGACAGTCCACCCATTCTCAATTAAAATAGGCACTGGTTCACTTCCTTGATCTCTTAGAAAAGTAGATATCTCCTCCTTAGAAGACGTCATCTCCTTGACTGACAAGTTAACCTCAAGTTATAAAACTCTTCCCCTTTTTGTCATGACTTCATGTACATGTTCCAGTGTGACTCTAATTCTGAATCTTATTGGATGTTCTCAAAGATAAAAACAGATTTTATTGCTGGCCTTCATATGACATCAGGCACAATGTACCTGACAGTACCTTTCTTCAAGCTTGCTGTAGCAAAATTTAAAATGGATTTTAGGGGGATTTTAGTATCTAGATATACTGACTGTTTACTCTCTCTGTTGCAATGTGGCATTGAAAGCCTATAGATTCTGTCACTTGGATCAAGATTCTTGCAACCACCATTAGTAAGGGGTTACTGTATGTTAAGATCACCCTAGTTTTTAGTTTCACAGCTAAGTCTCCAGTTCTCAGCTGGTGTACAATAACTAAAGTACATTCTGCCCCTTAAAAAGCGACAGCAAAAGCAGTTCCCCATTTATTTCCTGTTAGGTCTTTTTACGCAATAAATATGTCTCTACTCATATATATATATTTTTTTTTTCTTTTTTTCTACCTCAGAAAAGTCCAATAAAGAGAGGTATATTAAACATACCTTTTAGGAAATGTTGATATTTGCTTAGTTTTATGTTTTCTTTTCAATTACTTTTCAATGTTTCTGTAAATCACAGAATCACAGAATCACAGAACCACAAGGTTGGAAAGGACCTTCAAGATCATCTAGTCCAACCGTCATCCTATCACCAATACTACCCACTAAGCTACTAAACCATATCTTGTAGCACCTTGTCCAGGTGCTTCTTCAAAACTGCAAGGGTCGGTGACTCCACCACCTCCCTGGTCAGGCCGTTCCAGTGCTTGACCACTCTCTGAGAGAAAAAGTTTTTCCTGATATCTAATCTAAATCTCCCCAGGTGCAGCTTGTGGCCGTAACCTCGAGTCCCATCATTTGTCATCTGGAAGAAGAGGCCGACCCCCTCCTCATCATAACCTCCCTTCAGGAAGTTATAGAGTGCAATGAGGTCTCCCCTGAGCCTCCTCTTCTCCACACTAAACAATCCCAGCTCCCTCAGCCGCTCCTCATAAG
>VXAL01010201.1:132464-145999 GCA_013399475.1 Chauna torquata | reverse complement strand
GAGGCTCGCCCTCAGCAGCGCGCCCGCCGCAGCCCGCCAACGCTCCCCGCCGCAGCAGCGGCCGCCATCTTGTCGGTAACCTTTAACCCCCCGCCGGTTGAAAGGTCACAGCCAGCTTAAGGGAGCTTTATCCGTTTACGAATGCAAAGTCTCTGGGAAACCTAGTCTGCTTTCCCAAACGGTGCCGCCACCCCTGCCGGAAGCAGCCATAGGTGAAAAAATAAAACGTGAAGAAAACGACCTCCCCTCCCCCCCCCAAAGTAATCCCAGAGGCAGAGACCGGCCCGGGTCATGTCCTCGCGCGCATGCGCCCCGCCGGCCTCCAGCGCAGGACCAGGCAGACGCGCCAAAGCCGCGAGCCCGCGGCGTGCGCATGCGCACGGCCAGCCCGGGCGAGGAGGGAAAATGGCGGCACGCTCTTGGCACGCTGCCAAGAGGATGGCGGCTGTGACCGCTGCGAGCTAGGGGCCGCGTAGGGACTCCTGCTGTGGGGACGGCAACGTGCCCAGCTGTCACTGCTAAACCTGGCCAGGGCCTGCAGTCAGAGCTCCAGCTGCACAAAGCCAACAGCATCACCCCTGGAACCCGCTGGCTGCTAACACACAGGTGAACGTGGATCTGCACTTTCACTAGGAGAGTTCCAGTGCTTGACAAGCATTTAAATCTACTTGAAATGCACAAAGTATACCTGAATTGAGTTTATTTAAGGGCCAGACTCAAGGGCGTACCCAACAACGACCAACAGGAAGATAATAAAACACTGCAGTCCTCACTTTTGAATCAAAAAAACACTTTAAGGTAGGAACAGTGTTGCTGAAAACTTAGAGCCAAAAAATGAGATCCTGACGTTGTCCTCTTCCCTCACACTCCAGTTGTACTGTAAAGGGGTTTTAGTTAGAATTATCGGGAGGATACACTATGAAATTTCTCCATAACCTGCATTTGTTCTATTATGAGCAAGTTTTGATACATCTATTTTAGGGTAAAGTAAGCTCTTGCATCGAAGAAACTAATTAAGTTCTTCTTTCCACCTCTTTCTTTAGTAGCAGTTCTTGAAATTCAGAAAGCATTGTCTCATTTTGAATGTCTAACAATACACATCAGAAGTATCATGAACAACATGTAGAATAACCACATGAAAAAAATTTAGATAAAACTGACTCATTACCCTAAGTATTATGATACAGCACTACTCACATAATACTTAAATTCTTATTTTTTCACAAACAAGACCCAGTGTAAATATATACTGCTGTATCACAGATTACAAGACTATTAATCATCTTATGTATTTCAACTAAAGAACCATATATGATGCAATTGAAGTTTTTTCAAAGGCTTGCAAATTCATACTGTTGTTGATCCCTGAGAAGGAACCCTCTGATGCTATTAGAAGAAAGGACCACAGCTGTTGGAAACCAGACAGTGAACAAGGCAGTTCTTCCAGGAAGCGAGCCCAGCTGAGTCTCTGTGCAGCTGGATCAAACAGCACACTTGTACACTTTATAAACATGAAACACAGGGAATCAATCCTACATCAATCAGCAAGAATAAGCAAAGCCCAGGAAGTAGTTTTTATTCAGCTTTTTTTTTTATCTGTAACAAAATCCCAATAATGCAACAAACTAATTTTAAGAGTTATAATTGATTTTTACTTTCTTTCCTTCTCCACTGCTCACCATATGTTTAGAAAGCTATATACTCCAAGATTTTTTCATAGCTTACATCTGAGTTTGATGCAGCAAATGTTTTTGTGGAAAAAAAAACAAACACACAAAACAATAGTTCAGTTAAGAAATATTTGAAAAGTATCTAACACTAAACTGGTTCACTGACAAATGCAAACTTTTTAAAATAATCATGAAACTTCAATTTCAGGCATTCCATTTTATGACAGTATCATAGCAAATTTCTGTTTCATTGCTCCAGACAAAATAATATTCCACTCTAAGTTTTCAAGGCACAATTTTTATGTGCAGTTACTTTCCATACCAAAATTTTAAAAAGTCATATTACGAAGTTTTACAAGGTCTCTTTAAAGCAAAGGTAGTCTTCTGTAAAAGATTAATTTTACAGCTACATTCTAACAGCAGTTTATAGGAACTTTGTAACAATTCTCTCTCATCTTCACACTTGATTTTACAAACCTGATTGTTATGCACTTTTTTCTTTGTAATATTTAAAAGGTAATTTTGCCAAGTGTTAAAACGTCAAGAGTTTGTGCCAGTGTTATTCACAAAGGCATGACCACAAAAACAACCAGCTTCCAAAAGTATGACCAGCATAGTCTTAGCCAGGAATAATTCATTCGTGAGCTTGTCAAGGTGTGTACTATTCAAAATGTCAACACAGCAACAAAATCTTTATGTTTAAGAATGCTCACTAATGGACAAAAGACTAAGCGTTCTGCTTTGTTGTTGAAATCAATTCGATTCAATTGATTCAGTTATTATCAATAAGGAGCTAATTTTTAATAACAGTCTTAAGTTTATGGATAGACAGCTAAAATATATTCAAGTAGTAGCTTGACTCCTGGCATAACTATAAACACAAAGGAAAAAGAAGGTGGGCAAAGGAAGGTGGGAATGGGCTGCAGACACTATGCTTTCTTAGAAGAGGCAAGTTCCTCACATTCTACTTAGCTGTGCAGAAAACAAAAGTTGTTCAAGAAGCTCAGGTGCTTCAGCTCAAGAACGCCACATAACATTTGTTGACAACTCCTTCCACAAGAAGGCAGGAAGAAGCAACATTCGCTGTTACACCTCCATTCAGCAGTCTCAGTTTTTAAAATAGTATTTGTTATGAGACGGGTCTTCTAGAATTGTAAACTTTAACACCATTCTGCATTGAGGAGCGAGTGTATTTTGTCAGAAGTGCACCAACTGTCTGCTTCTCTGCACATAAGTCTCTACAGAGGAAATAAAGCAGATGATGTTGATATTAGAGATGTGCTCATACACAATGATTCAGTGAAATGCTTGTAAATACAGGAATAAGCTGAACTAGGGTATTGGGAGAAAAAAATACAAGAGGAACTGTCGCAATGCTTTGAATTACCTAAAGTTTAGAACTGTAAATTTAAGCAACAGTAAAAACCACATGATCTACTTGAGGAATGAGGGGGTTTTTTTGTGTTTTTGTTGTTGTTGTTGTTTGTTTGTTTTTAAAGAATTATTACTGTTCTCTAAAGGGCTTGCAACCCAGCAAAACAGCTAGGCTTTTAACTACTTGATTATATTATAGCAAATTTAGAGGCACTCGAAGAATTAACGCAGTTACTTCTGGGTTACCATCTACGTCTGCTCACGTGTATCCTGGCTGGGCCTTCCAGATAGCATTGTAGCGTAAGACAAAAGAACAAAGGATGCAGTACAGGAAGCACTACTGCTCTGTAGTTCTTGAGTTGTAAATATAGAGACTAATTATAAATTTTAGGGTATTTATCCTTTAAGTTGTCTGCCTCAATCAAATAAGTCAGAGTTATCTCCTGTTTAAATTCAGTGGGATCAACTTTTTACACAAGTTCAAATCCAACAAATACAGCTACAGCTTCCAGGAGCGGGGATTCTATTCATACAAAACTTGTAGTCATTTAAAACAAAACATATAGTACATAAGGCAACCATAGCTGATAAGAAGTCAAGCCATGCAAAAAGGGAAGAATATGAACACTAATTATATCATAATTCTTCTGCTTCACTTTTTTTTTTTAAATGCAATCATATTTTAATATATCCTTACTGTATGTAAGGGGTAATATCCACTTCTGTCCACTTTTCCCGTATGCTGAATAAGCTGTTGAACCTTTCCTGGTTATCTTCAGGTAAGTCTTCTACTTTAAGCAGAAAGATGGTCTCTGGTCTTGAGTTTCTATCCACAAGAGCCAAGCCCTGTTGATCAGCATCAGAGCGAAAGTGTTAATTAAAACCAAAACAATTTAACTTGCTTTGTTCTAGCAACAAGCCATAACAAGTTGCCCTCTGTACCTCCAAAGTCTTCTAGAACCGCACTGCTAGTGGCAAAGTGAAAAAATACCGTAACAGTGCTGTTTTATAGGCAGCATTTATCACTTCCTTTATGACAAGAAGGGGAGCGGGAATCCATTAAGTCCTGACATCTCTCCATCTCCTTTGAGCAAAAGGATTTTCATAGTGCTTGCCACTCTACAGGCTGTCATTACAGTCTAGACTACAATAGCTTCAGCTTCTGCATTAGTTACATTTACTGGTATTAACTGCGCAGCTGCAACTTTTATTCAAATAGTGAAACATGAGACATGCAGAAACTTGAATTGTCATGATTTCACACTACTGATACACATAAAGGATGTCAGAAGTAGTACTTAAAAGCTGACAGAAATAATACAAATCAATCCCCATCAATCAATAAAATCTAGATATGACAGTCAGTTGTGCCTACTCATGAAAGAATCCATACTTCTGTTTGTTTTTACCTTAAGCTGATCAAGCCTTGTTGTCATCCCTTCAGGGACACTTTGTTGCCAGACTTCTTGAAATTCTGATAGATTGAACTTAACTGCATTTTGCAAAAGCATTTGTGCTATAGCTCTGCATATTTTATCTTCATGCATTTCAAAGTAAACCTCCCCTGCTGAGAAACAAAAAAAACCAAAGTATCTTGGGTTGTTGCTTTTTGATAACAGAACACAGAAGAGCTTCAAATTTCCATTCTGTTCTACAGTCTTCTACAAACCAATTACTTTGTTTTTATTTTTTTCTGGGGGAGTAACCTGACTCAGTACTACTTTGGAAAAACAGTGGTATCTTCCCATTCTGAAGAACAAATTATGCAGATTATTATGTGTGCATGTGGCACTGTCCAGCTGCTGCACTCATTCATATCAACCACTGTATTTGCCACGTCCCCCCACCAACACCATCTTTTTCCTTCTGCACTTTCTCCTACAGCCTTCATTCCTACTTCTGAACAGCTTGTATTAAAGTGTTTGCTGCCCATGGTTGAACAATTAAACAAAAATTTTACTTCCTCAATCATCCTTAACAATATGAGATAACGAAGGGAATAAGGACAATTTCTTTTCATTCTCTTGGCTAAAATTCTCCTAACGTCAGGCATAAACACTGCCTTCCACCTTTTCAGTCGTCTGGACTCGCTGTAATTGTAAACTATTCTTTGTGCAACGTGCCTACATATAACTAAAGAAAAAGATGATCTGTATCACCACAACTGCTCTCCTATGTCCTGTAAGGTTGAGTGCAACTCCTACTTCAGTCAAAGGTGAGATGAAAACAGCTGTTGGGAAGAATTTAGGTGAAGGCACTGAACTATTATGAATGTATGTGAGAAAGGCAATGGACATACAGTCAATACAATCAATGGATCTTGTAGTGCAATTTAGGGGACTAAACATTAAGCATCTACTTTAGGCAAGCTGAATTCAGTGAGATCTACATTCCATGGACTATTCACAGTAGCACAACCAATTGCTTAAACATATAACATCCAAGACCTCCTGGGTATTTAAAAAGAGATTCCATCTAAATTTTACAAGCAATCTGTCTTCAGTCACAAAATTATTGCTTGCAGATACCTAATAAATCACTTAAGGTACCTCTGTTAGTTCCTGAATTTTATCTAGTGTCTCATACAGTTCAACAGTTCTTTTTCCTACAAAACTCTAACAATTTTACTGATTTTTTAGCTCATTGTTTGCTTCCTCCTTTTACTGGCATCGTAGCAAATTAATGTTTGGGCCATCCTCACAAAATCTTCAGTTACTCATGAATAACTATTTTGTTTTTAAAATTAAAACATACATGCTTTCCCAAACTTACCATCATCAGCGTATTTCCTTCCATAGCTTAAAAGAATATGTTCTATCATCTCTCTGAAGAAAAAAAAAAAGACAAAAGCAAGTTTTAAAACTGGATGTTACCATTTCCTATTTACATCAAAACCAATACAGTTTCAAAATTATCCGTGAACACATTCGGAACTGTTTTTGTGATCTTGCCCAATCAGTTTCATTAGGACATTACAGAAACAGTTACCAAGAAGATGTGAGCAAGTACAGTAAAAATCAAAGAGAATGGAGGATGGGACATGTCTTCTTGGCTGAAATGAAGAAATACATCAAAACTTAGCAACAAGTTAAGAGATAACAGAATTGGACAAAAAGGACAGATGGAAGTTAATTCAGCATGTCACCCCCACTTTCTAGTTATAACTACCAAAGATGAAAAGGGCATAAGGAGAGTAAGGAAAAGACGCTCTTGCAGTGTCACTTCTTTCCAAGGAGAAGTGATGCAAATCACAAAGTTGGCAGTTAATTATCCCTTACTGAATACTAGGTATTTTTCTAGAACACAGACATCAAACTCTAGCCTAACTGCAGACATTAACACCAAAGCAATTTTTTTTTTTTGAGCAAGATCAAGCCAAATAAACATAAAACACTACCTACTGTAAGCTTGAGACTTTGCTAAAATCGTAACCTTAAATTATTTTATGAATCCTGATCTCAGTACAAGAAACTCAGCTCTTATGAACTGAATTCAGTATTACACCAGAAATACACTACCATCTGAGACATTACAGAAGAAGTACACTGAACATTTTTGACCAGCTATAGCTTCAAAACAAGTATTTCAACAAGGCCAGCAACTTAAGTCTTAAGTACACATTACTTCCATCACTTACAACTCAGTAGTTAACATCTGGAGGTTGGACAAGATAACCTCCAGAGGTCCCTTCCAACCCTAATCATACTGTGATTCAGTTTGTACTTTTGAACCAATGTAAATGTTACCAATGGACACTAAAATCAATTCACTAACCTGTCTGTCTAAACAACAGAACAATCTCCTGTAATCCCAGATCACACTGTATGCACAAAGAAATAAAGTTCTCATTACATCTTCATTATGAAGAATTAGTAACAGCTGTATCAAAAAAAATAAATAAATAAGAGCTGCAGCCAACTGAGTGGTGCAAAAAGTTTTCTTTTTCCTTACCCTAACCCATCTCAAGCATTATGGGTTTGGACACAAAAACATATTTAAAAGAATTAAGGATACAGATCATGGCCGTGGCTTTCATCAATCAGCAAACTAGCTGAACACTAGTTTGGAACTAATCCATGCCTCCACAAATGCAACAGTAGTGTTTTCCTGGGTAGATACAGTAGAGAACTACTAACGCTTTTGTATACTTTAGAGCCAAAGAAAGCTTATCATTAACACCCTGGTACCTGGAATCTACAGTTATAAAATATAAATCATTATTAATTATTAGAATTAATTAATAATCATTAATAATGATTGTAGACAATTTTAAGTACTAAAAGTAATTGCTTACGTGGGCTCTAAAGGTCCAAGCTCCTCAAGACATGTACATAAAGGAACCTTACTTAAAGACCAGGACTCAGAGTCTATCAGTTGAGTCACGTGATTCAAGAGTTTCATCTCATAGTCAAATTCTAAAATTCTCCAATATCCTGCCAAATAGGAAAAACACAAAATAGCATTAGAAGGAAACATTAACACCTTAACTCTATTCCCCTGAAGATACATTACAGGAGTCTAGACATTTAGATCACGCCTTTACAAAGTACAGAGAATCCTGACCTTTTCAGGATTAAATGTGAGAGAAAGAACAGAATAGTAAGATCAAATGTAAGGGGGAAATAAAATGAACTCAATTATTCATGGTTGTTTATGTAGATTAACTGCCACAGATACAAAGACACCAATCCCATCCAGAGATGAATCAGACCTGGAAAAAACTAGTAATTCAGGCACAGAACTGCATGAACAGAACTGACTGCACTGGCTCTGCAAAGCGTCAGCTCAATTCCAGCCAAGTGTACAGAAAACCAAACGAGACAAAGCACAGATCTGGTACAACAGTGCTGTGCAGCTGTACAACAAAGTCAGTTATTTGTGAGATTGTCCTCAACTACCTAAATGGGACACTTTAGAGAAGTTGGAGCAGAAGTCTTCCAAGCAGTGCTCAGTGGTGGGACAGGAGGCAACAAGCACAATTTCGACAAGGGAAATCCTAGCTGGGTACTAGGAAAAATTTCTTCACCTTGCAGACAGTCAAACCCTGGAAGAGCCTGGATAGTGAGGCTGTGCCATCTCTGTCCTTCAAAATGCTTGGAACTCAAACAGATGAGGCACTGAGCAACCTGCTCCACGTTGTCCCTGTTCTAAAATTGGGGTTTGGACCTGATAACCTCCACAGCTCAGTTCCACCCCATACTATTCTATGACTCTAGGACTGCTGTCACCTGGCATCCAGGTGAGGAGTCTGGGCTTGGCCAAGTACAGGATGAGGAAGACCTGTCCCAAAGTGAGTCACATGCTCCACCCTTGCCTCACGTAGTAGGGAGACTTCTGAAATAAACCACATTTGGAAGGAAGAAAGGACCATGAAAGGGCTGGGTTTACCTAGGGTTCAACTGTTTTTGCCTCTAGAACTGCAGAAAGCTGTACCCACTCATCCATGGAGGAGGCAACCAGCCAAAAGATACACATCCTACAAGTGGGAAACTCTGATGGTAGTGCCTGTAGAATCAAAGAAGGAATTATGCTGGTATCCTGGTTACATCTGGAATAGAGTTCATTTTCTTCTTAGGAACTGGTATGTTGCTGTGTTTTGGATTTACGATGAGAATAATGCTGATAGCACACCGATGTTTTCAGTTGCTGCAGAGCAGGGCTTACACAGAGCCAAGGACTTTTCAGCTTCTCCTGCCACCCTGCCAGTGAGGAGGCTGGGGGTGCACCAGAAGCTGGGAGGGGACACAGTCAGTACAGCTGACCCCAAATGACTGAAGGGATATTCCATACCACATGGCATCATGCTCAGCAACAAAACTGGGGGGAGTAGGCCAGGGGGGCTGCCATTGCTTGCACACTGGCTGGGCGTAAGCAAATGGGTGGGTGGGTGTGTCTTCCCCCCTCTTCCATTCCTGTTAAACTGTTCTTATCTCAAGCCACAAGTTTCACTCCCCACCATCCCACTATGGGGGCAGGGAGGAGCGACTGAACAGCTGCGTGGGGCTTAGTTGCCTGCAGGATTAAACCACAACACCTGGGAAGAACCAGACTGCACAGTTCCACATTTTTAATCAGCTTCATAGCAGCAGAGGGTATAGGAAATACGGAAGCAGATTTTAGGATCTTGAACTGACTTGCAGAAAGATGAGGGTATGGAATAGGCCTTAGAAAAAGAAGATATTTGGGGGAAAAAAGCAGGGTTATTTCCTGATAAGTAAAGAATATTCTTTAGAGACAAATACCTTCAATTTTACAGGCATCGACAACTTGCAACTGGTGCAGTATTTCTTCTTCACTTGCTTGAACCAGACTTAACAAATCTTCTGTTGTATACTGCAACAAGGAAAAAAATAGGAGCTAGAACAGGTTATCCTTACTCCAACTTTGCTTCAGCAAGCATGCTAAACGCATTATAAGACCTAATGAAAGACTGAGAAGATTGATGTTTTTCTCCCCCAGACTGAATTTTCTACAGTTTACGACTCTCTGAAACTTCTGTAATTTACAACAGTTTCTAAAAGGGTTATTCAATATAAAAAAAACAGTCTAACTATAGGGAAGTCTTTGTGCGACGCGTAAGTAACGTAACTATTCCCAGGATGTCAAACTAGCTCAAGTAGGCATCATAAGTAAAGCATCACAGCAAGAATGAAAATGGAATGTGTTCTGCCTTTAATAATCACGTATCTCAATCTGTGAGATTCAAATAGGTTTACGAAGACTCAAAACAAAATCTCCCATTGCCTTCCAGTATCAGAACTCCAACTCAGTACGTCCACTGAGGAAAAGCTTCCAGCATGACCTCAATAGTTATGTGTTGTTTTGATGTCTGCTAGCCAATTAGCAGAGACGTAGCACAGAACCAGCCACAGTACACAAAGCTTCTTGCAGAACAGTTGCATGGTGAGATGGGAGGGTGCTGTGGATACTGTGGTAAAGATTTAGGAGACTTGGGAGGAACAGAAGGTATCATGAGGAGTGAGTAAAGTAAAGGGAAAGAACACCAGATGTAAACCCATAGGAAACTGGGTTTAATCAATTCCTTTATTCACTTTACAGTCTTTTTAATTAACTGTAATATTAGAGTTTTGTTGATTATAGCCTAAGAACATTTCCTATCAGAAAAATAAAATTTGGATTGAAGTACCTGCAATCTGCTACGCTATGGGAACACAAACAGAACAAACCAACACTAAGTTTGGAACATATTCTATATGTTAAGAAAGCATTTAATGCAGAAAGGTCTCCTCTTACTGCTATGCCATTCCTATTAGACAGCATGTTGAAACATCATTAAGCCACGCAGCACTGAACTTACATCAGTATTTCAGCAAGGGATTGCCCTGTTACACAGTACTTCAAGAAATACTGATAGTGCGTTAAAGCAAATATATCCCCAGATTAGTAAGTGTGTTTGAGAGTTCAATACTGGCATTAGTTAAGATCCTGCACAGGAGTCCTTAGCATTTGGTCCTCTTAGGCCAGGCTAGCACTCTACCAGCTATTATTTCAGCCTTTTTAAGAAATCGCTGCTGTCAGCTATGATGCTTTTATCAGCTGCATCACCCTTACAAACATGAAAGGGAATAGGCTAACACACATCATGTCCGTAACAGCAATTTCCAGCTAAGGATAGGGAACATATTAAATACATAAACTCAGACACATGCAATCCTTCGAATATGCCTTGCCACTTCACTGTAAAATCCAGGATTTTAATTTGGTGCATCCTGAGCAAGCTCTGTATCAGCCTGTTTCTGAGTTTTCCTGTAGTTTGCTAAATCACATCACCATGCGTCACGCTTCCTTACAGTACTTCCTGATAATGCTATTGGTTCCTTCTGGTTCCTCTGCTATGGCAAAGATCCATACAACCACTGGCTCCATGGTTCTCTGTGTATGACACAGTACAAACAACTGAATGCCGTAAGAAGTTCACAGTAAACTACTAAAACTGAGCAATTTGTTTCCAAAACAGATTAAAGGTTTATTAGTTCCCAGCACACAGAAAACATTAAGTGTAAGCAAACACCACAGTGGAAATCTTCACTACACACCTATTCGGGATTCCCACCAAAAGCAGTCCCATAGAGAACTTTCAGATTCATTTACAGTTCCACCAACTGTAAATGCATAGATGAGATCTGTCTACATTTATCTGATATATCTAGTTACTCTCCAGTAAGCTGATATATGAAACAAATTCTCCTTCAAAACAAATGCAGATCAGTCCTCAAACTAAGCACTAGTGTTTGGAGATACACTGACATGTTTTTATGGTATTAAAATTAATATTATCAATAAATTTTGTTGCATATGACATCTCTGTGTTGCTAGCCTTCACAAATGCTTATAATTTCCAGACAATTTAAGCCTTTTTCCTTCTGCCATGCCTTCCTAGATCAGAGTAGGTAGGAAAATGAAAAGATGAAAAGGCAGTGCTGGGGGCACAATTCTGTAACTAATCAGAAATTAGTCCGTAAGTCATCCAGGAAGAGAGGGAGCATCTCTCTCCAGGAAGAAAAGTAACACCTATGTTTGCACATCCAAGCACACACACATGGCTTACTAACATCAGCTTCAACCAACTCCCAGTGTAAAACGCACTGAAGCTACCATTTCTGGTTTTGTGGGGTTTTTTTGGTTTTGTTTTTTAAAAGTCAAAAGAAAAAACAACAAAACTAACAAAACCCCAGGATCTTTATGTGCCTTTTATTTGAGATCATTGAGATCATATGCTACACAGTGCAGGTATCTCCACTGTTACTTAGATCTTAAATTGGATTTCCTGGAAACATAAAAGGGGAGCAAGACAAAATTTTAGTTGTTTTCCCTTTTTGTAGTGCGAGTCATTTTCTGCCTTCTATCATCCTTGCCATTCTCTGCTACTCCCCGTTTCTCCTTCTCATCAGAAATTACTGATTGGCAAATGACTTGTATGTGGACGTCCTGTGACCTCATACTTAGGTGAGACATGATGTCATACACGACAGCCCGAGAAAAGGAAAAGCTGCATTAAACCTTAGCAGTCCTATAACTCTGAGTTTCCAGAAGGTTCTGAAGACTGTCTTCAAGAAACTCTCCACATGAAAAGGGAAATCACCAGTCTCTTCCAGTGTCCTTCCTTTCCTGTTCTGACTGAAAAAACAATAGTTTACCTGCTAGTCAGTGGAAGTGCTAATAATTACCAACTTGTCATAGGCTTAAAAAATTTCACTCAAAGCAGCACTGCAAGACATCGGCAAAGCTATTTTTCTAGATAAGAACATTTTTTCACTTTAACTTGCCCATTACCAACTACAAGAAAGTGACTTACGTAGCTGACTTACCTTTGACACTGTTGAAGTCTGATCTTTACCACTATCTGGCCCTCCATATGGATCTTCCATTAGAAGCTTCCTCAGCTTTTTCAGTTTAGGACGACATCTCCTTAACTCCCAATAGTTATTGGAGAAGCCAGCAATCTACAAGAAAGTACAGAGACTCTTAAAACACTTGAATCTACCATTTGGATTCAAAGGACCTTAGCAAAACATTATCAGCAAAAAGTCTTAATCTAGTCACTGAGAAAAAGAATTTATTAACAGGGCAACTACTTTAAAGATGAAAAAATCATCGTAATACTTTCAGTTAAAAAAAAATACCACTGGCAACAAAGAATAAGAGTCCACGGTTGTATGATAAAAACATGTTTGTAGTGCATATGACAAAGGGACCAGCTCATCTCTGCAGATGAATGACAGGCTGTCATGACGGGATATATTCCTGCACAATCCTTGTCAACATTCCTCCTAATGCTAAGTTATATTACTGCCATAAATACCTTGTTTTCATCTTCCCTGCTTCCTTCCATCTTGGGGATCTATTTTTTTTTTTTTAACATGTTAATGAATCATCCTATCATTAAGTTCAAGCAAAACAGACGTTAACAAGACAGTAGGCTACACTTCCATACAACTAACAAAACATCTCACTTTCTTACTCTATTTCAACAAACAGATTTAAAGCCTCCAACAGTAAGCTCCGGTGTAATCAACTCAACAACACTAATCCAATAAATCTTTACCTTCAGAGTAATCCTTAGGTGTTTCATGGGGCACAGCGTGGACTTATTAGAAGATTCTTTGAGGAAGAAAGAGTATCAGAAGCCTTACAGCATTGTTTCCTATTTACCAAATCAACAGAAGTGGACACAGAACAGCAGAGGCAGAATAGGCTCCAAGTTCGTGACTCCTGTCCCAACCACTAGCCCCTTGTAAAACACCCTCAATGAAAAAGCCTCCAAATAAATACCCTAAATACTTTATTGGATTTTTTTTTTAAGCTCATCCACCAAAAACAAACAAAAAAAAATCACAGAACTTTGAAATAATGTTCCATTTAAATCAACCATAAGCAAAAAAAACTGTATGTAGAACGAGTCCATCCAAACTGTAATACAGAGAAAGCTCACAGTTTTTAATCCAACTGTTCTGTAGCTTGTTTGGCAAA
>VXAL01010201.1:114673-129088 GCA_013399475.1 Chauna torquata | reverse complement strand
GGTTGGTTCTGTGGTTGCCTGCGGTGCGCCCGACTGTAAGCGGCGGGGCGGGCGGCTGCGCTCGGGGTTCCGCTGAAGGGAATCGCTCCCCTCGCTGGCTGCCCCCGCGGGGTCTGTCCCGGGACAAACCTCCTGATCTCTGCCCGGCTGCAATAGAATCTCTGTGTGCATGTCTATAAAATCACATAAAACTCCACAAAATGCCCTAATTTGCCACAGCGTGAGAGCGAGGGCGAGGAGGGGTTCCATCCTACGCGGCTGCCTGTGGAGGAGGACAGGCGGGTGTCCCGCTGTCCCGTGACTCGCTGTCACCCACCCGTGCTCCTTCCCTCACGCCGGCTGTGGGGCCGCACAGCCTAACTGAGGGCAAAGACCCTGTTCTCTTGCGGCCAGGTAATGCCTTAGGGAAGAGCACGGCGACCCATGTCCAGCTCGTGCAACCCTCGTGATTTGGACTCCGGCTGGGTTTCATACTGTGGCATGATGGAAAACCTTAAAGTGTAAGAAAAAAAAAAAAGTCAAAAAGCAGAAGGTTAGGAGATAGCTGTCCAGCAGCACTGGGAACCAGGCCTGTCTGTGGGGCTGCAGGGGTTGTCGCCTCCCCGCCTGGCACAGGACCGCTGCTCCCCGTGGGCTCTGCGAGGTGTTACTGGGGGGCATGTTAATGCTCGGCCTAGCAGCGCGTTAGTCCCAGCTGTCTGTCCCGTGCATTAGCTAACTAACTGCTCTGTACTCTTGTATAGTGTGTATCTGCTCGCAGAGTCTCCCTGTGCTCAGTATAAGCCTGAACCATACGACCCATACGGACAAGGAGGCCGTACCACATTCATGTTCATCCTGGAACCAGAAACAGGGGCCAACGGGATGGAGCTGGATCAGCTGGGCAGCCAGCCAGCAGGTAGAAATTACTGTTACATGTGACTGGGCTGGACATCATCTGCCTTCAGAAGGTCCTGTAATTGAGTGGTGCCAGCGAGGGAATTGGCCTTGGAGAAAACTTTGACTGAAATAATGGGGGAGCTACCTCTGTCACACGCACTGCTGCTTATTCACAGAATCAGCCATCTATCATATTTTTATGTTTTATTTCAGTGGAAGATGGAAGTCAAGTCATTGTGTATGTACAAAACCTGAGGCACTTTAGCCCAGGTTGGTTTCTAGTAATGCGTAGGTGCAAACTGGTACACGTACAGTCTTATTTCAGACTGTTACATCTTGCTTTAATGTAAATCTGTTCCCACACATCTCTAAGCTAAACCAGAAAATCACTATTCTACCAAGTGAATGCTCATACAGTTATTAACTGTTTAAATAGCAGTTTAATTATACTGGTTTTAGTTTATACCTTAATTTGTGCAATTTTCCAACGAACTTGCATGCCTGCTTCTTCTCCTTTCTCCTTTTCACTCTGTGGAAAAAAAAAAAAAAAAGATTCAAGAGAAATCAAGGAACTGAATCCAATGCACAAATTTATGGAGTTTGTATCTTAACAAGCTCTGTTACTTAACAGAAATCCAATGGGAAGAAAATCATTGAATGTTATTCTGATCTGTGGTCTGGTGCATTTCAGAATGAACCAAACGTTTATACTAGTTGTTTGTTTTTCCAACTGGTTTTGTTTAACCTACTAGTACTGGTTGTAGATGCTCTTCTACCTAGTTTCTTAATGTGAAATACATGTCATTGCACTGCCTGCCATCCTTCTCTCTGCCTGTCCCTCACTATCCACTCTGGAAGTTGTTGCTCAGGTAAATTAGCAGGTAAAGTTCCTAGAAGTTTTGTGGAAATCAGTGGCCGGACAATATATTACAACCCCCTGCTTAGGGGAAGACAGTTCTGTTCTACTCTGAGAGGCAGCAGCCGACTGGCCTCAGTAAAAATACAGACATAAATCTGAAAGAAGCGTGGCTCATTTCTCAGGGAACAAACAACTTGTATTATGCTCCTGTTTTCACTAAGAATACTTCAGAGCAGTGACCTAACTGGCAAAAAAACTGATTTGTGTTCATAGAATCGTAGAATGGTTTGAGTTGGAAGGGACCTTAAGATCATCTCGTTCCAACCACCCTGCCATGGGCAGGGACACCTCCAATATCATGTTGCCCAGGGCCCCATCCAACCTGGCCTTGAACACTTCCAGGGATGTAGCATCACAACTTCTCTGGGCAACCTGTTCCAGTGTCATATCAGCAACATTTGAGTTACAAACTTTTTTTTTAAGTAGGAACTCATATAGTTAGTTTCTTGAAACAAACATAAATCATTTAATGAATGTGGATTGCAGAGAAAATGAGGAGACACTGAACTGTCAATGTTGCTGTCAATTTATAAGAAAATGTATGCTATGCTAAGGGAGCTTGGTAGGATCCTGAAATTGTTTTATAACAGTCCTGTGGGATTATTTATTTGCTCTGGAGTTGCTGTAGCATAAATCAGTACTGTTTTCAGTTTGAGGTGTTATGGTGGGCTGAAAGTGTCAGGATTCAGGAGCATGTAACATCATGTTACAAGCAGAGGTGAAACTCACCTGTAGCAGAATGAAAGAGTTGAGGAAGCAATTAATTCACCTATCTTTACTACCTTTACTTTACTAGTCACCAGTTTACATCAGTCCCCCAAGGTGCACGCTTGATGTTTTAAGTAGCTGCTGTAAGTGTACAGCTTAGAGGTACGCTTCTTGTAACAGGTCTCAGTGTAAATGAGAAGTAGAACTGAAGCCTTGAGCAGGGCTGGGGAGGGAGGCAGGAATGAAGTTAAGTATCAAGCAGGATTAGCTTTGGTGTAGTTTTTCAATTGACTAATGTTAATCGAAATTAGTGTTAACGGAATCTGGTAGACTAACATTGACTGAAGTTAGCAAAACATAAAATGGATTGTTGAAGATTATTATAGTCTTGCCTTTGAAGTTCCTGGCACTGTATAATGTTTCCCAGGGCTCAAACATCAAGGATGTGAACAGCAAAATAAATCAAGGACAGCTGTGACAAATCAAAGAAAGTAAGTTCAAATAACTCCAAAGCTCCACAACTAAGATATAAAACAATGAACTGCGAGATAACATAACATTTGTAGTAACACTACACATCACCAGTGTCAGGCTCTAGTCACCAGGCACTACATTGGGAGGATGACTTCCCAGGTGTGATTTCAATTCAAGTGCTTGGGAACTACAATAAAATGTGTGAGAAAATTGGGCTACATGTAATGGGGTGTTTACGTGTCAAAGAAAGATGTACACAGTACAAACTTCTGACTGACCTTCAAAGCACAACATAGGTAGCTGTGATAATAAAAAGATAACAAAGCCAGCACTAGAAAAAATGGCACAGCGCTGAAGTTGAATGCCATAACAAGTAATCAGCTTGGTGATAATTACACAATTCAGAGTCACAGTTACTAGAAATTATTCTGCATGACAGGCTCAGCTTGATTAAAGCCTCACAAAACTTAAATCGAGGATTTTTTTTTTTCAGTTCAAATGCCATCTGCAATATTTAAAATTAGCATGAATGTTACATTTTTGCCTATTAAACAACAGTTTCTCATTGTTTAGAAATATCTGTCAGTGGATGTGCCCATCATGTTTCAACACAGAAGGTGGTCATGGGAGCTGGATCTGTAGGTGTGACTGGAGGCCTCTGAATGTGAATTCAGCATCTGTTGTAGAGTTCTGAGAGACACTGGGAGAATAACAGTCTACAATGAGTGCACTACATTTCCTTCTTAGGAAAATAAGAAAGAGGAAAAAAAAACCAGAAAATATAATTGTGCCACCGTATAAGTCCATGGCGCAAATCTATCTTGAATAAATCACGATATTGTCACCTGTAAGCCACTATGGGAGATAGATAAAAAAAGGTGTCCTGGTACATCAGAGGTACATACGGTTTTCATAGAAAAAGAGACTAAATCGATTACATCATTTCAGCTTGGACAAATAAAGGAGATACAATAGACATATATGTAATTAAGAATATAAGGAAAAATGATTAGCTATTCTGTCTCAAATGTAAGAACTGGGGAGTACCACTAAAATGAACTAGTAATGGATAATAGGAAAAAAGACCTTTCTATACAACACATTGTGGAACTTGTGAGATGTTGTGAAAGTCGAAATGAGTGTGATCCACAAAAGAGTTAGACATATTCACAGAGGCTGACCTTTGTGATGTACTTGTCTCTAGTAATCACAGCGTTCTGGTTGTAGTCATAACTCAGAACCCTAAATAAACTCAGACCCCCTGAATCACTCTTCTGCTCTCCATTGGAGTTGGTTATTGAGTCAGACATATTATTATTCTTTTTTTTTTTAATTAATAAATAGCTAAAACAGCAGACCAGTGGCTTGTATATTCTATGTTTTAGGCATTGATTAATGTGTATTATCGTGTCCCTGTAAAACAGTCATACCTGATGATGTCAGCCAGCAAAGTGCAACAAAGCAGCAAACGAGGCCAAGACTCAAACAGGGAAAATTTCAGCCAATTAGTAGAGAAACCAGGTAGCTCATTGCTAAATGGGATAAGTACTTTCTAATCCATCTTAGTGGGCCAACAGGGAGATGTAAAACAGTTACATTCAAATTAGGAGAGAATAAACAGATGTAATCAAATTTAAATATTTGTGTAAACTATACAATGGCCTGGAGTGTCTCACTGACATAAAATTGATTCTGTGCTGGAAACACTGGAGAATAAACAGCCAACCACAAACCCAGAGAGCGCGTGCTGAAATACTCAGGGAACAAACACCATCAATACATTTGGAAAATTAGGTTGAGAGTTTCACAGTGCACAGCTGTGGCAAGCACAAAATGCGGATACCCCACGCTTACAGGACAGCTAGCGCTCTTATACCTCTTTCCTTGTTATGCCGTTTCTTCACTAAGCCAGCATAGCCCTGTGTACTTGCAAACAAAGAGGGTCAGTCATGCCACACCGATGTCACTCCTGGCAAAGTGGGGTAAACCTCAGCAGGTTGGTACCCAGCCTACATTCATGGCTTCTCCTCAGTCTCAGCCAGCCAGCAAGAACGTTCTTAGTTACAGAGCGTGTCCTCCCAGTGTAAACCCTGGTGCAACGGGTGGGAAGCTGCTGTGATTTCTGTTAACGTTGGCATGAAAGAACAGCACAGAATTTTTCAAGAACATATTAATTATAGGGACATAGAGTTTATGACAAGCATATGTCATTTACTGCATAAGTACACCATGAAAGCCTTTTGCTTCATGTACATTTTCTGGATAGATCTCCAGAGGGCGTCTGCCACTGCAAAAATTGTAATTCAGGCTCAACTGCTAGTTGGCAAAATTAACAGCAACACTTTACTGCACACCCTCTGAATTTAATCACATAATACTGCCATTGCTAGAATTATTTGCAAGTGTTATCATTAGTATCTGGGAGGTCAGCATACCTCTTTATTTGGTATTCATAAATAGAAAACTTGCCACAAGCAATAAAGCTGAAGAAAGTATAAATAGAAGATAAATAGAATTAGATGCTTTTTTTTTTTTTTTTTTTAAATACTGCATAGAGTGTTTTGTGGCTAAATTTCAGTCTGGAGACCTTATTAATAGTGACATAATAAACATCATTCTGTGTCATCTGGCAAGTTATTGTATGGCCTTGCTTCTTGATTAACCAGTGTCTGCATAGTAGTAACATCAGAAAGGTTTTTTTGCAGTTCATGTATTATCAGATTTTGAGACATTGCTAGGGCTAAGCATTACTAGTATATCCCAGCAAAAAGTTATGCAAACTATATGACTATTACATCTGTATGAGTCAAAATTTAAACAAAAGAAAAGTGATAATCAAATAATGTGAGCATAGCCAGGTAAAATACAGCATATTATGCAAAGTATAAAAAAAATCAGGAAGATGCATCCAATATTCCATTTGTGGAAGAGTATGCAATGGAGAAGTATAGCAACGCAGGCAAATGACAGTGAAAAATAGCAGAATGAACATTCAAATGAGTATCATGAAGCCAATGTAGGGAAAGCTTATACGACAAAAGGAGGAGAAGCCTTACACGGGGTAAAGTAAAACAACAATACAGATGAGCACATCTTAAAAATTCTGTCCAAAGAAACCAATGTTGGCATGACCAAGAAACTGTAGAACAAATATCTGATTCCGTTTAATTCTAGTCATTTCAATAAATTAGGGTATTTTGTCGTGTTGCACATCCCTAGGAAACTGGAAGAGTAAGGTGAGGGAGATTGTCTTGTGCTTAAATTTGTGAAGTGCTCAAGTAACTCAGGAAAATCTATGGTAAAAGATGAACAGAAAGGACAAGGTGAATGGGAATCAATCAATCTCCGGAATTATTAGTTGAGAATATTCTGTGGTCTGGAAGAATTAATTTCTAGGAAAGATTTTTCCATCTGTGGTCTAGAAACTCTCTTTGTAGCATGGCATGTGACACTTCAATTAACATATAATACGATTCATTTTTCCACAGGACTGAAGCTCTCTAGATTGATTAGAGTCCCCTTGTTCAGAAATTAACCTCCTTCCCTGCCTAATAGTTTCAGAAGACCCTCACTAGCAAAGGCTGAGAAGTTTGTTAACATCTTGTTTCATTACTTTCAAGAATTCTTGGAATTTAATCAAATGTAGCCTAGGTTCACAACCACAGTACAACATTGTATACTGCATATGTCTGTTGCATACGATAACCCTGATTCTCTAACAGTACTGTACACGTGGCATATCTGCTTCTGATGGTCCATTGAATATGTTGGCAGTGAGCTGCAGCACCTGACGGAGCACTCCTGACTCTCAGTGGCCTCAGGGACCAAAACACAGTTCTAGCGTCACCCTCATTCATGTTGAATAATTAAACCTCAGGCTGTAGCCTTCCAAGAATTACCAGTTAGCTCGATTCTGTCATTGTCAGCTTTCTTCCTGGTGCTGAATGATTAGAGGAGCAGGTTATTCCTTTTCCATCCTGCTCCAAATATACTTAGGAGACCATCTAGTCCCTTGTCCTTTTCAGTCCCAAACCATCTGCTTGACAAGAAACTGCAAAAAACTCTTTAAGACATCTCTGCAATGAACACTTTATTCTGAAAATCCTAACTATCTGCAGGTTTTATCTCCTGCTGCTGAATGCTAGAGGTTGTCATGGGGCTCAACATTTTTTTTTCCGTTGTAATCATTGTGTCAGCGAGTAGCTGGAATTTTCTTACAACTCTGTGAGTAATGATTACTAGCGAGTGTATCACAAGGGATATCAGTGCCTTGAGATACTGAACAGTTTGACATGTGGTAAGCTACAACCGGGACAACAGAAGTAACTCTGTTTTCATTCATCAGATGTGTTGGCCTCTCAGATCTGCAAGTACTCTCAACTCAGAAAATGATTTATTTGCCTGTACAGTTAGGAGAGGTCCTTGTCGTCTCATCTTCTCCCACCTAGGTGTCGGAAGCTGGGTCACCAGTTTTGGCATGGACCTTACTTAACAGAACTGCATTTCCTCAGGAAATTGTTCTGTCAGTGAGGTTGCTCTCATCATGAACTGCTTGAGAAGAGATGCTATGTGAGGCTTGAGGTGAGCTACTGCCCTTCAAGCCCTCCTTGGAGATGAGTCTTCCCCCCAAATTTAATGACTTGAATGAGAGAAACATCAAAGGCAATTAAGAAACTTAGAAATCTTTCACTAATCTGGGGGAGTGGGTGCGGGGGTCTGTCAAACCAGTTATTGGAAAAGCCAGTCCTCTTCCTTGGTAGGGACATGCAGCAAGCGGGTCTCCTGCGGTGCTTCTAGGCCGGTTTTCTATACTGACTTTGGAAGAGCAATGATTTGGAGGGCTTCTCTCTGGAGAGAAGAGTCGAAGCAGACAGGGGAGAAAGGTCTCATCTCTTTGCTGGTTGCTGTGCAGACAAGCAGCATCCCACGGTGAAAGCAGTGTAATACAGAGGGGAAAAGCTCTGAGGGACATCACAAAGAAAATTCCTTCCTTCCACCTCCTATCTCAGCCTGGCTCTGTTGCTGCTGTCATTCTTCCAGCTTCTTCTCCTCCCCGCCTGATTCTCTCCCCCTCTTTTCTTCAACTCAAGTCCCACTTCTGTTCTTACTATTCCTTCTCCCCATTCCTTTTCACATCTCTTTCCTGTACTTTTTTCTTCTCATTTCACCCTGCTTTCCTGGGTGAACACACCTTGGTGAAGTTTTCTTTCCAGACATAATAACTAGAGACTGATTTTCTGATGCTTTTTTTTTTTTTCTTTCTGCTGAGATGTTGAGAGCAGGACAGCACTCCCACTACAGCTCAGCCTTGGCGATACTGTCAACAGGTTCTGTATTTCAATAGTCCCAAATTTGTGCTTATGACAAAACCTTGCTGTGGTTCTGCTTCATCCCAGGTGCGTCCATTGGTGCCTCCTTCCACCAGTTCCTTTGGCACCCAGTTTCTGTGATGCAGAGCTGCAGCAAAGCTCTTTCTTTGTAAAGATTTCTGGTACTCTGTAGCACCTTACATACCTTCCCTTTAGTGCAATAGAGGACTGGTCATATCTGATCATTTTGAAATATCTCAGTGCAATGCAGGATCTGATTTATTTTAGAAGCATGCTCTACTGTGTTTATCTCATTGCTTCAGCACTCCAAGAGATCTGTAAATATTTTGAGAACACAGGACAAACACCTATTTGCAAGGTACATTTGTAAAAGGGAATATTATCTTATCTAGTATTTTATTGGCTTTAGTTTTTAATTTTGACTACATTGTGTAGTTATTTTGGTGTTCACTCTGGAGAGAAGTAAATGATGGAGTCAAGTACGTTTGTGTTTGCAATCCTATGCAAATATTACATTATGTAAAGATTATTCCCTTATAAAATTACTATTAGCTCCATTTAACAGTGTTTTTCCTTTGTCGAGCATCAATTCACAGTTATTTTCTGATCAGCATTTTTATACTTAATTTCCCGGAAGGACCACAGGGTGGCAGAGTGATTATACACATAGCTACTGGAAACAGTTTATTTCACAGACCTGGAGAGAAGTTAGGCCAGCCAGAAGAGCTGCTGGTGGTGATTATCCCAGGCGAGCCGAGCGATACCATCGGTTTGTAGCGTTACGGACGGGCATCTCGCAGCAGTGGTGGCACGACTGCAGCGCGCTGGGACTGTGCCTGTGTCAGCCGAAGAACAGCTTCACTCGCGGGTGTTCCCCCAGCGCCGGGCTGTCTGTGTGCTGCACAGCCTTACCTAACGACAGGATGTGATGTGGTTAATGATGGAGACGATGCTGAAACCTCTGCTTTGCGGAGTACTGTTTGACAAAGAGTGTTTTTCTTTATTAAATGCCTCATCGCTCCTCGGGGGGTATGAGTCTGTCTCATAGCAGCAGCTGTTTGTCCTATCAGCCTGTTTTCATCTGTTTCTGCCACCAGAACCACATCTCCCCATGTATGTGCGCACCGCCTGCTTGCACCCACCACCTACCCTAATCCCTGTGGTGCTCTCCCTCGGGCACAGAAGAGCCAGATTGCCTACGGCAGCGTGTGCTCCGTCATGGGCAGTGTGGGAAGAGAAAAGGTTAGTCAACAGCAACTTGGGCTGAGGAGTAGAAACAGGTAGCAAAGGACTAGTAAGGAACAATGACTTAGACTGGATCTCAGCTCTTAGGTATTGCCTCCCAAGGGAGAAAAAGGATGTGCCTGAGTGTTGAAGGCTGGTTACAGCGCAGACTCAAACTGTCAGTTCAAGCCTCGGTGGTTTAAGCAAACCTTTTTGGTCTTGCAACCAGATATCAGAGCGCATTAACACAGACATAGCTGGGGGACAGCTTAAGAAGCTGTCTTTTACCACTTAGCTGGTAGGTGTTCACACCTGGGACGTGGTTTAGAAAGAAGCTCCTTTCCAGCTGTTAGTCACACTCGCCAGCTCAGTCGCACCTCCCAGCCCGTGCACTAATCTGGATACTACAAAAGTCCTGGACTACAGCCTGGGCTAAGCATGTGACGTAGGCATAGCTCAGGCTGAATGAGTTCATAATTGTGATCAGTTAAATGCAGAATAAAATAAGAGAAAACAAAACAACAACAAAAGAACTAATGGAAATGTCTATGAAATCTTCAAAGATTAAGATTTCTTCCAGGTTTACGGGTGCTTTTTTGACAGGGAAATAACCTTGTGATGCTCAAAATTAGAAATTATTACAAAACTACTGAAGATGCAAAATAAGAGAAATTAAAAACTATTCCAGATCTAATAGATACGTTGAGGGACTCCAGTGTAACAGAACAAATGGCATCACTGAGAGTGCAGAAAACTATATCATGTCGGGTAACAAAAAATGCTAGTTTAGCAGAGTGTATTATCAAAAGAGTTATTGGGTTTACAGGTCTGACATGGATTTCTCTTTTTTTTTTCCTTATTGAAGCTGTTCATTTCCATAAGATATTTCTCCATTCACAGGAGCAAGCACTAGAACATGCACCCATCTCATGGCAGTGCTTTAGCCACCAGCCTGCAGAGGGGTCTCACTGTCTTTGGCCCAGTGAGTACTTGAACATTTAGCACAAAATGCAAAAACTGAATAAGGACAGGCTCAGAAAGCCCCTTACAGATCATCTCAGCATATCTCAGGATCAAAATGTCTTTTTCTCTGTACTGCAGCTCATTATTATAACACTTGCCAGGTCAGTGACACGTAAAATGTAAGAATCTGAACAGATACAAGTCTCACTCAAGTGCTGAAATGTTAGACAGATTGTGATAAATCCCTTCTGTTATCTCACCATGGTGGCTTTTGCAGGAACTCGGATGTTATGTTAGAAAAAGAGAAGTTTAAAACATGCCTTTTTTTTTTTTTTTCTGAAAACTTACTAACTTTTCCTGTGGTTTATCACAAGACTAAAATTAGCTTGGCCAGATGCATTCAGCCCTTTGAATAGCACAAGCACTGATTCTTCTGACCAGTTTCTAGCAGACAAGTTAAATTGTTTGAACTCAGAGCAGCAAATGAACAGCAATGAATGTATCTATGCACTGCCAAGAATGGGAAATACTATTGTACGTAGCATGAAAAGAGGAGGGCTGACTGGACAATACCTGGTAGTTCCTTTGGTTTCCCTTGCCAGGCCCCTGGTATTAAGAAAGTTAACCAGTTGAGACACAAAGACAAGCGAGTTCACTTTGCAAATAAGCATGGGAATACAGAAAAAAAAAAAAGAAAAACACTCATTTTCCAGGAGTGTTGCAAAAGCTACTTAAACAAAAGGTCTACTTAAAGGCCAAAAGCCTATTTTGTACATCTTCCTCAGTAAGAGAGGAATCGAGTATTTTTAAATTTGATGTTTACATAATGCTGGCTCGTACGCAAAAGATGTTAGGAAAAACAAAACTGTGAACCAAACGAACATCTCACCTGCTAATGCCTTTTCTCCCTGAAGTGCTTCACCATCTTTTGCATGAGATAGTCAATGCCTTAATGATTTGTCTGTCATTTTCCTGCTTCAAAAGCTGTAGTTATCCTTGCAAGGAAAAAACAAATGATCTTATGTGAACAATGCCATAGCAGGAATGAGAAGTATGCATATGAATATTGGTAATTTTTTCATGTGAATGTCTCACTTTAAATTAAGCTTGGAGAAATTAGTGGGACTAAAGAATTAGTTTATCAACTCTCAGATTAATTTATCAGGTCAAAATTTAGGCTGCAGATGCAGTATTCTTTAAACAGTGTTCTGAAAGCAATATTCTTATTTCACTCTGTAAACATTTATGTTTCACCGTTTGTACATTTACTCAATGAGATAAGAAAGTTTATACAAATTACTAGAATGCTTTCTAAAATCAGTACTCAAATACAGTGTCCCTGTTCACGCATCACGTCCCGCAGAGTGCCATGATCTCCGGGTTCAGGGGCACAGCCTAGGGCCTTCTGCCTGCCAGAGAGCCTCCAGTGTCGCCCCAAGTCCCTGGAAGACACTTGAGTTTACCCCAATGCCTGTGGCACCAACTCTCGGCCAGACCTATGCAGCTCTTGTTACCCTTGATATTGTGGAGGGTGAGTTTTAAAATGGCCCAGGGCTGCAGCTCAAGGCTCTGTCGTGCTCTCGGCTGAGGAATGCCTCGATGTTAGCCAGCTACCTTAACGCCACTTAACTCCAGCCATGCTAAGGTAAAATGCAAGTACGCATTCATATCTAAAATAAACAGCAACTCCTGAAATTGTTCCTGTGTTTATACAAAAAAAAAAAAATCAATCTGCTTCCCAGAGATTACCTCAGAGGGGTGTCTCTTTCTCCTACTCAGCACCCTTGCTGTCAGGTCTCAGGCTCCGCGCGTGCTTTCCCACCTCTCGGACGAGTGCCTTGGTCTCGGTGGCCAGTCTGCCCTGGGAGGGAGGGTCAAGGCAGGTTAATCTTTTGCTAGATCTTACGTTTCTATAGCAGTCTGTACATTAAAAACATGCAAGCTACAAACATCCAAACGGGTTATTTTATGTAGGTTATTACTGGCCCTTGCCTGAAACCCGACCCTTTGGGGTTACGTTAGCTAACCATTTTGGAGCGACGTTGGTTTTGGGGGGACTGATGCCTAATCCCTTCCTCTTAAGCACGTTGTAGCTGTAAGAAATTTCAGTGTGAACATGTGGAACAAATTACAAATGGGATATCAGTGCGCAAAGGCAAACATGGCAGTGTATAACCATTAAATAATTCAGTACAGAAAATTGCACTGACCTGCAAGAATAATCTGATATGCNTGCGCAAAGGCAAACATGGCAGTGTATAACCATTAAATAATTCAGTACAGAAAATTGCACTGACCTGCAAGAATAATCTGCAAAAAGGAAAGATACGCATTTCAGGCTGCAGTTCCACAAGCACCCTGAGTAAAGCTGGTAGCTTGCCACTGCCTAAGGACAGATCCTTCCCCTTCTTCCTCTCCCTCTTCCTCCTCTTTTGTTCCTGCTCCCAGTTGCCCAGGCCCACCCCACCTCCATGTCAGCTCCAGTGCACGTTGGATCCTACAGCCGTCTGCACAGCTCTGCTCACTAGCCCAGAAGAATCTATCCACTTTCTGTGACTTTTCTGCCTGTTTAGTGAATTGAATTGCAGCAGAGGCCCTGAAAGTGTGAAAACTAGCATAAGACACATGGCAAGGATGTGCAGGCAGTGGTGGCAGGCTCCTCCCTTTCAGAGGTGGAGAACGGCTGAACCAGCCAAACCCAGGTGATAGAGTCGAGGGCTTACGTAGAAATGGTCTGCAACGTGCAATAACATCCTCTTGAAATTTCTTTGCTTCAGTAATGTGTTAAAAGTGCTTGGTAAAAAATCACTGTGCAAATTCTTTGTCCTAAAGATAAGGTCAGCTGAGATGGTTGTTTCAATTCCGTTTTTGTTTCCAGCTCTGTGAATGTGTACTTCATATATTCGTAGTTTGAGTGGAACTAGAGGGTATTTGCAAGTATTCAGATTAAATGTATGTCTTCCAAATGTACAGGGGGCAAGTTCAAGCTGCAGTGTTTACACTCCTAAGGTGTCCTTCCTCCCTGGCCCATTTCGCAAATGACACGAAGGCAGATTCTGTTTTTCCTCCTTTGCCATCCACAGATCACTAGGGGTCTTTCTGACACGCTAAGATGCTCACTAAAATGACCGTGCTGGGTTGAACCAAAGGTCCAGCTAGTCCAATGCTCATCTCACAAGTAGCTATAAGCAGATGTTAGGGAACAGCAGAGAAAGCATACATGAAACTTCTCGCAAGTGCTTGCCTAGCTTCTACTTATTTTTAGCACAGAGAATTTCCTGAGCTGGATGTGGCTGCTGTCTGCTTACTAACCCTCCGTAGATTTCTTTTCCAAGTACTTGTCCATTTTTTCCTTGACTCCAAGTCCGTTCTTTTATATCCAGAGCCTCCTTTGGTAATAAATGCTTCAAGTCTACTATGGGCTGTGCGTAGATCCACCTCCTTCTGTTTGTTTTCCGCCTGGTTTCTACTAGGTTCATTTGATTCCCTCTTAATTCTTTTCTTGGTCCTGAAACTATGGTCTTGGTCTTGAAACTATGACGCTACTGCAAACACTTAAGCGTATGCAATGTTCCACGCACACAGAGTGCGTGCAGGCAGAACCAAGTGCGACAACTGAGCAATCGAAGTGTATCTTAATCGCCTGTGGCTGTAAATGAAAACCTTTTTTGGAGCACTGCTGAAGTGGTCCTGGACTTTTTGCCATCTTGGCGGCTTTTTTTTCCATCAGAAATGTTGACAAACAGCGCTCGTGACCTTGCACTTTACTTCCCATTGCGAAGACTAAATACTGAGAGAAACGCTCCTCTGCCCTCTCAGGAATTCCGCAGCCGCAGCCGCCCGAGGGACGAAGAGGTGAGGCAAGCCGGGGAGCAATTTCCGAGGATAACCCCTTCGAGCAGGCGGCGGGAGAGCGGC
>VXAL01010201.1:20203-113949 GCA_013399475.1 Chauna torquata | reverse complement strand
CCCGGCGGGTGAAGCCCCCACCTCGGGGCCGCTTGGCGTCGGGGTCACCTTCTGGTGGCCTGCCCGGGCTGGGAGTCCGCGGGAAAGGCTGGCGAGTGGGGAAGGGGATGAAGCGGAGCAGCGGGAGAGTCGTGTCTTTAAAGACGAAAAACCAAAGGCAGGAGCGATGAGGCGGTCCTGCACTTCTGCGGGGAATCGGCAGAGCGCGGCAGGGGGACCTGCACGAACCCTGCCCGCCCTGCCCTGCCCTGCAGGGCTGCTCCCTGGTCCCAGGGCTGCTTTGCCTCTGGCATCAGCCTGGACCCGACTTCCCAGCGGATGGCAGGGGGTCCCTGCTGTCACCGCCGGCAGCAGCGAGCGGTGCTGTGGGACTGGAGCTGCGCGCAGCACGGAAACTGTTAACAGAAATGCCTGACTCAGTTAATTTTTAATTTCTGTGATGTGTTTAGTGTACCATCTGTGCCCATACACTACAGAGGAGAAAAGAAATTTTAAGGCTTTCAGTTTGTTGATGCAACATCTCGTGATTCAGGAGGAAAAATACCCTCTATTACTGTGTGTTATCTGTGTAACTAGAAAGAGATTGTAAAAATATTTCCTTGGTAGCTTGTGCTTGAATTTTCTTTGAACTTTTTGCTCAGATGCCATTGACAAACAAAATTGCAAAATCATTGCAAAATGATAGAAACGTTGCTTGATTTGGAAGGTGCCATCCTTGCTGCTAGTACAGACACTGACGTTGTTACTGGTCGCATCTACATGGTAAGCACCATTGGCACCTTGTGATTCACACCAATGATAGCCATGGTCAGGCAGTAAACATTTTTGTGGTCTGGCTCCAGTACACACCAGAGCCTGCTCCAAGCTTGAGATTCTTCCTCAAAGTAGCTTGAAATGAAACCTCAGGTGAAAGGATGCACTGGCACGCAGGCTCTGCATGGTGGACTTGGTGCTGAGTTGTTTGTCAGGGTGTTTGGTAAGAATCCTGGCATTTCTAATTTATCTCACTAAAAGTTGAATATTCAGTTCTAACACAAAATTTTTATTAAGATCAGCTTAAGCCGTTCTTGCAGTTAAATGTAAAAGCGAAAGCTTTGCAATCATTCCCTAAGGAGAAGACTGAAGAACTTCAACAAATCTGGCTCCTACAATCAGCTCGTTAGTGTCACAATCAAGGATGACATTTGTCATCTTATTTATCAAGGTAATTAAACGTGGTGCTATTTTTGGGCAGGACGGTCCACAGACACAAAATAGTTATTCCCCGTCCCATGAAGTTACGTATGGACATTCTTTTGCGAATCCGTAGGAAGTGGCCTAGATCTCCGTGGACTATGGTTTCATGAGCAGCTCGGGCTATGTAATGCCTAGCTATTGCCAGAGGGGAGACCTGCTCTCCCCCTTTCCCTTTTCCTGCTGCCGGCTCCTGGCTCTGTAGTGCCACTTCCCACACAGTGCCAGCTCGCATACTTCTTGCACCTTTCCAGGAGCAGATCCAATGTGGCCACTTGGCAAGTAGGCTAGTTTTCTGATGACTGCCAGCATCCACAGAAGTTAGGTGGTGGGAATGTGGAGCCAGGAGGAGGGAGAGGAGATGGTGAGGAAGAAGCAGGATCTCCCATTCCGGCAGGAGTGAGCTGTTGGATCAGCTGAAGCTGTCTTGAGAAACTGCCCCCTAAATCATCTCTCCCCCCGTTCTGGTAGCTTCGCTCTGTTTCTCTGTCGGGATGCTCTGTACAAAGGGTTAGTTTTCTTCAGTTTTCCAGACAATAAAAGCTGTAAAATATATGATAGAAAACTGACTGGTAGACAAGTTTTAGGGAACCATGTATTTAAAGTTTCCCTTTTCCTGTCCAAGATAAGGGTAGAATTGTTAATGCTAAACGAAAACATGGAAGGTTTTCAGGATCAAAGACAGGCTATCTCAGAAGCCTCTGGGGCAGACAAACAGATGATAGAAAACCAACACACACATACATTCAAGGAAACATACTGTACTCTATTCTTAGTGATGCTTGCAAATGCTAGATAAGCCCTCAGCGGGAGTGATGTAGTGAGACAGGTGATTTTGTGTGTATTGGGGTGAAAGTGCACATGGGCAAGCGTTACGCTCTGCAAGACGAGCACGTGACTTAGGAGTAAAAGTGTAAGATGAAACTGTGAGCGTGGTGTTGCTTACATAAAAACAAGAAAATGTAGGTATTTAAAGCACTCTTGTACTACACCAGCCAGCGTGTGTCTCAAGTCAGATACTTGTGATAGCTGCTTGATTAAAATTCCTGACAAAGTTCCTGTTGCTCATCTCGCCCCGGCCTCACGTGTTGCCTCACAGCCCCCGTTCCTGTGGCCTGATTGCTGTGTGTCCGTCCCTCCCTGGCAGGGACCTCTTCGTGCAGCGAGGGCTGCAGTCATCGTCGCAGCACCGTGCGCTGGCACACGCTGGCACTGGGCTTTCACACACCGGCTTCGGTCATTAGCAGTCTGTGGGAGATGAGGCCGTGGTGTAATGGGGACATTTTTTAAAGCGAAGAATTCTGAAGTTTAGCTCTTGGCAGGCCTGTTAATTGTCAGATGGATGGCCATGAGACAAAGCTGAAGACTGCCCGATCTCAGCAGTGTGGCACTTCAGGACAGACCCTCTGGCCGCTTCTTGCTGCCGTGCAGAAGACCCGGAAGAGCAAGGGGAGAGCTGGGATGGGCATGATCCGGCTGAGGGCTCTCCAGGCACTGATGGTCCGACAAGGGGACAAACCTCTGGGGCTGGGGCTGCCTGAGAGCTCCAACCACCCAAAAACCAGCTCTTCCCCCAGTTCTGCTGCTGTTTTGGAGACCTTACCTTTGGAGACCTTGGCTATTCAGTGGTGAGCTCATTTTTTTGAGGATGGCTGCAATGAAGATCTCCTCCATAGGTCACAAGTGATCCGTACGGTCCTCTTTCCTGCAGAAGCTTGTGCTCGGGAGGAGCATGGGGCATTTGTCTTCCCCGGGACTGGGAGAACCCTTTGAAGCCTCCACCTCACCGAGTCCCGTCGAACACCTGCCTGGGTGCAGCCCTGGGGAGTGAATGTCCCAGAGATTCCCGATGGGTGTGCGTGAAGCAAAGTGTCTGGGATGTATAATGGCACTATTGAAGTCAATAAGAATTTTATCTGAAGCAGGGCAGTTCTAGGCTCATTTTCCTCCCGGCGGAAGGCAGCACATTGTGCCCACTTCAGCATTGGTTAGCGGAAGGATTAAAGCTTTGCTGTTGGAGCTTGAGTGTTAACTTAGTTACAGCTGGCAACCAAAAACAGTTTCAACAGGCATGTTTTGATATACTTGCTGGCTGCCTGTCTTACAAGTCAGGGTTGTCTATGTCTCAGTCATCTGGTAGTTGCTTCTTGATGCCAGATTGTCACTGAAATCTGTCTAATCTTCCAAGAGTCCCTCATTTCTCACATAAAATGTGCCTCGTCATTCAGGGTGTCTTCATGCTTCAGTTGACCAAAACGCAAAACGAAAGAGCACTTTTTAAAAAAATTTTTTAATTTATTTTTTTTATTTTTATTTTTTACCAGAAATTGCCATTGTACATCTCGTGCAGCTCTCTGAAGTAGGTTTAACTTTAATGATATTTAATATTTCTTCTCTGCAGATTTTTGGATACATCTTTTTCACCAGCCTGTACGAGAAGCAACACCTTTCCCAATTCACTCTTCTGTTAAATGGTTTAGTAAATAATTAGGAAACTTTTTAGATGAGCCAGTGATTTTTAGATGAGCCAGTGACTTTTTGCGAGTAGTAGTTATAGTTCAGCATCTTCTTTCTTTTTGCTTAGGGAAGTATGAAGCATGTTTCTTAAAGTTTTTGCTTACATTCTTCTTGGAAAGATAAAATGTAAGGTATCGTTCAAGAGAAATTTGTTTGCCTTATTATCAGAGTTTGAATATGACTTTCACTTTACAAAAGAGGTTTTACGTGGTAAACAGCTGTGAATTTTGAAGCTGAGAAAAGTCAGAACCAGTTTTCACTGGTCTTCCACTTCAGGAAGATTATCACTTTAAGAAAACTTCTTAATAAATTGGAGTGCATGACTTTCACAGTCATTAACTTCTCCAGTATGATAGCACCTACAGGTCCATAAATTTTTTTCTTATTCTGAGCAATAAACAGTCAACCTTTTTCACTCTACCAGGGTTCAAAAGTTCATTGGCATTTGAAGATGCAGAGCACCCATGGTGCATAGCCGTAAGAGTTTCTAGAGCAATGCAATCAAGAGAACCATGGCATTAATGTATTGCTATAACATAGAAATATATTAATCATATAGTTACATAATTTAATGCTGCCACTGTGCTTGAAACAATATTAACACTCTAGTGATGTGACTGTGTGCACTAAAAGGAACGTGAGGATTTAAGATACAGAATTACCTAGAGGTCACTTCCTCCACAGTCCGATCCGGACTGGACTTCAGATATTAAACAAAATATATGCCATTTTTAGAGACAGAATTCATTAAGATTTGATTTTGTCATCTGCCTAAGGCAATCTAATATTGTATGCGCTTTTCTACCCCTGCACCACGTTCTTGCAACTACCTTCGTTCTCCTCTAGTGGTTGCATTTCTGTTAGCAAAGAGCTTACAGATTGGGCTCAAAGCTAACACTGAAAAAATAATTTTCGTTTGTCTCACTTGAGAAAGCTCATGTCTGCTGACTTCAGGGCAGATAGGATACGGGAGGTTATATCATCAGATCTTTGTGGAACAAAGTTCTCCAGAGCTTTCTGCCCAAATAATTTCACTTTCATTAATTTGTTTTCCAAAATGAAGCAACCAAAAAATTGGCAGTCTTCTCTGTGAAATTCCCAGAGTAATACACTGAAAGAGAAGGTTTCAAAGTGAAAGTTGGGAAAGTTGCAAAATTAAGTGCATTGAAATCAAGAAGTTTCCTGCTGTCTCTGTGCTATCACAACACTTTTAATTATATATTTTAACTAATGTAAATTAATTGTAATTTTATAAACAGCATGCTATTTTTCAAATGTATATGTTCATTTTTTCTAGAATCTTTGATACCTGATGCACCTTCTCATGTCTTTGAATCTTGCCCATTTGTACTAATTTTAATGACATCAGGCCCCATATATAGAAATATACATATAAGAATGCATGCATGCATGTATATATGTGTGTGTATAGGTGTGTGTGTATATATATATATGTATATGTATATGACAAATGTATATGCATATGGTTCCTGGGCCAGGAATCTCCATTTCTCATGTTCTTCAGTAAAATTGTTGGTTATTCAGCATTTCTGGAAATCCAGGCATAAGGCTTTCATTTGCTCAGGTCTTTCTTTTAAGCTGGTTTAATAATTTAGTCACTCCAGTCAGCAGCTCTCCTCAAGCACAGCTCAAAGTTAAAGTAGTTAACAATGCATGTGCAAACAGTGATCTCTTGCTCTATGTACACAGTAAGGCGGATGTTGTAAGAGTGGTTTGCGCTATATATTTTGTGTATTCCATTCCAGGTGGAGTGAATCATTAACTTTTGTCTCAGGTTAGCAGAGATCAGCATGCAAGCAAAGGGTACTGTATGTAGCATGTGCAAGAATAGGTTTTATTTGTTTTAGGTTAGAGGAGCTGCCTGTGAACAGGTAAAGGAAACTGCTCTGATATTGATGCTCATGCAGGGCAGGCAGGATTAATATACCACAGGCATCCTAGCTTTGCTGTATCGTGCACTTATTACACAACCCCTGTCCTGTGGGGGCAGTGGCCATAGGCTGGCAACATGACAGAGAAATGCTCCTATCGCTTGTAGTTATTATTTACTATTTGTATAGTGATAGCGCCTAGGAATTTGAGCTATTTATCAAGTCTCTGCAGGGGTAGGCACTGTATGCTCAGAGGAAAGATAAAGCCCTCGCAACACAAATCTTGGCCACAGCTGTTGGCAATTTCTTGCAGCAGACGTGGAGCTGAAGAGTGGCATCCCCAAAGTGCAGGGAAAAACACTGCTGAGCTGTGGAGATGCAGAGGTTACACGGTGCGTGCTGGGATGGGATGGCAGGGACCTGTGGGTATGCTGTTCAGGAAAGGACCTGCTCTTTTCCCACTCCGAAGTCACATCTGTAGAGTGAGAGACCAGGCTGAGGCTAGGAGGGAGGTCAGCCAACTTTCGCTGCTGGGTAGATGGACAACGACTAGGCAGCAATCTGTGCATCTCATGTTAATTGAGGTATTTCTTTTGTCTGTAGACTCAAGTACTTTTTGAAGTGTAAAAATTTAAGAATTTCAGTGCTTTCTTTGATGTAAAATTTAAGAACTTGAAGGATGCTGTTATGGCAGCGAAAGTTAGCTTCTTCACAGTCCAGCTGAGTTCCTGGCATAGGCTTCTTTATCCCCATAGCCAAGTGTCCTGAGTGCTGGCTTGGGTGGTACCTCTCTGCTCTTGGAAATAGGTGGTCCCTCCTGAAGAGCTGGACCCTTCTACCTTTCTTGGCCACTTATTCTGCTTTTTATGTTTGTAACCCTCGCGCTGTGGTTGACTCTTTTGCCTCCTTCTTCCTGACACAGCATGTTTGTGTGAGTACTTTTGCTGACTGGAAGATACTTTTCCTGTGTTGAAGGCAAGGGTTGAATACAGACATCTACTCAAACTTTTGTGGGAAGAGGTCAAACTGATGAAGAACTGGCAAAGGGAATGAAAGTCATGCTAAGAAAAAATAAGAAATAAGCAGGTTTGGTACTTGTATCTAGGCTTGAAAGAAGAATACATCCCATAAAAATGCCACAGAAAACAAAGTACAGAAACAGTGTCTGAAGAGAAAGTGCACTGAAGTGCTAAAAGTTAATGATGACGGGAACTGCAAAGCTGAAGATCTCAGCAGAACCACTGCCATTCATCGGGTGAAGCACACACTTCACGTTAGCCACAGCTTGTTGGTTTTCTTCCTTAAGCAAGAGCAGGACATAAAACTATACATTTTAAACAATTTTGTTGTGTAAACCGTTAGATTTAAATACAGCTTAAACATGTTCAGGCACAATGTCACAAGGATCCTTACGCTGGTTTGACTAAGACTATTAGTATTACAAATAGAATGGAGAGACAGTTTTACAAAGGCAGTTTGCCTTAGCCAGCTAGCAGAAGGACAGCTGAGAAGGAATTTTTAATCAACTTCATAAATATCAACAACAGTCATGCTTTTTTTTTTTTAATTTTAATGGTTTAGGGATTTGACCTTTGCCTTGAATGTCACATTTTTCTTGCGGCCTTAAGGAGAAATGACTGTATTGTGAATATGCCTTTGTTCATTGCAGTAGAAGGAGTAACAATGATCTTAGAGTTAAAGAAAGATAAAATATTTAAACCTGTGCTGCCTGGAGAGTGCTGTACACCAGGAGTGGAAGTATAATACTGTGCAATTGTGCTCCTTCATTTTTGGAAAATGGTGAAGCATAGAGAGAGAACAAGTTGCATGGAAGCACAGAGAAGGGGAAAGTGTAACCCACAGGCTCACTCGGGCTCTGGAGAAACCTGTGAAGTCAGAGGAGCCTTCTCAGACAGTGATCACCAGTAGGTCTGCTTCTGGTGACATCTATTTCTCCGTTCCTCAGCTAGGCTCTTCTTCATGGTACAGCTCTGCAGGGAGCCAGGTGTGCCTGGAGCTACAGGTGTGGAGAGGGGCAAATAGTTCTGAAGGCTAAAATTTCAAGCTGATAGTGCCAATGAAAGCAGTGGTCCTCTCTTTGTCGTACCCACACAGACACAGGTATTTCTGCCTGCTGGTTCCCTGCTTGGTGCTTCCCTTCCATTGGACCGGCTTAAGCATCTCTGGACAATCACCATAGGGTGACCTGCACTGAGACAGTGATCAGCAGGGCTTTTTGATGGGTGATATTTCAGTTGGGTCAGTTTTACAAACCGATTTACCACCTGACCACATAAAAGCTTTTTCTGGAGAAGTACGAGGGGAGGAACAGGCTTACACCATTTCACTCAGCTACAGTTTAAGGCTGTGGTTTTCTGATACAGCAGATCTAACTGCAGGCTGCTACTGCCCTGCTCTTATCGCTTCCCTTGCACTTCTCACTGACGTCCCTGGGATCAGAAGTTCAGGGAACTACATCAGCTGAAGCCAAGTGAGAAAAGTTTAACTTTCTAAACAGGCTCAGCTTGCGGTCAGGCCGGTGCCAGCACTGGGGTGAGGAAGCAGACAGAAACGTGTGGTCAGGGACAGAGAGAGGGCACAGGGCAGCAGCCACTGCTGAGTTTGCTTGGCCACCCTCTCAGTGCTTAATTTGCCTACATGCAGTGTGGGTCAGATACTTGCTTGATTCCCATCTCAAAAATTCAGACTCCAACAGAAGACAGACTGTAAAAATTAGGTTGAGTTTAAATGCCTGATGCACATGATGTTACCAGATAGGCCTAGAAACTACCTGTTTGCAATCTGCTGGGTTTATTTCTCATTCAAGGTTTTTAATTTTACTTCTGTGCTCCTGTCAGGGTGTTGTGCATGAATAGAGGCAAACACTGACGTGTAAGTTTCAGACATTTTGAAATTTGTACTGTGTAATTTATATGACCAGCACATCACAGTGCTACCAGTGTGACAGCACTGCTTCAGGATGCAACCCCCATCTTAATTATCAGCCCTATAATTTTACAGTCTTCACAGTTTGTTTCTTAAGAGTGCCTCAGTCCAGTAAATGCATTCAGATCTCAAAGGTGCATTTACAAATAATTAAAAAATATGCCTGATTGTGCTTGCTAATTCAGAGCAAATATAGAAGGTAGTTTTTGCATAATAAGGCCATAATTCTTCATTTCCTTGCAACTGTGTGGGTGATTACATGGGATACCACAGCTATGTCACAGGGATTTGCAGGCAGAGGAGAGGTTTCTGGTTTACACGGAGCACCAGGGGCTATAGGTCACGCTGTGGCTTTTACAGCAGCGTTGAGCTGGTGTGCTGAGCTGCTGCTGCAGAAAACGGGCAGGGGAGCTGAACTCCTGCTTTGCTGGTAGACCTGCACTAGTGCTTATCTGACCCCGTGGTGAGCAGCCTGGGGAGCTCAGCCAGGTTACAGTGGTGTCACGCTAATGCCAATGACAGTGCAAGGAGGAAGGTCAGCTGGCCTGGTGTCAGGGGTGAGGAGCTCCAGAGACCACACAGTCCTATTGACTTCTCCTGAGGTTGAACCATGATATAGGTGTGCCAGGCCAGGAGACCCTTTTCACCCTTTTTGTCCCTTGTTCCCCTGCTGTCTTCTACTTACCTTGTGCCATCTCCAGAACTCATCTCTGAGTGTATTTAACTTACTAGCTTGGCAGAAGAGTGACCGAGCAAGGAGCAAGGATTATTTCCTGCCTGGTTAGTGAGTTAAGATGATTTACAGAGAGGGCCAGAGCCAGCACAAGGGAGAGATCGGGACAGTAGAGTGATGATAAATGGAGGAGAGAGAAAGAGCAAAGAGGAGTAATACAGGGGAGCAAGGCCTTCTCCTTTTGGTGGCAGAGATGTTAGATGGACCCAGCTGTCTATTAGAACATAGCTTCAGTTCCAAGCCCAGAGCTGGAAGGATGCACTGGTATGACTGTGAGCCCATGAGACACATGGGTTATGGGTTGGAGCAGGCTTGCATCCCACCAGCCTGGGAGGCTGCACAGATCTTTCATTTCCAAAAGACCCTGGAGATGTACCTGAAATTAGAGTGTGACTGTATTTTGCTATCTTTATGCTGATAAATGAAAAAAAAACAAAAAACAACTGTACAGTTTGCAAACCAATAGGTAATCCAGTCTCTGGTAGTAGCCCCCTCTTAAAATTAAAACTTAAAATGTTAAAATGCTTCGGATGAGATCCTCTGTGGAGTCTCAGGTACTCCAGCTGTGCTATCAGAACTTTTCTCAGATGGGAGAGATTTCATATTTGATTCTCATACTTCAGACATATGCCTGCATCTGGACAGACATCCTCTGGGCACGATACACTGCTGGTTGGATGGATGATGTACCTTTTGGCCTGTCTCGTCAGTGGGCTGCCAAAAGCCACATGCTGCTTGTTTTCATCGTAAAGAATACAAAGAATAAAGAAGCCGTTTATAATGGGAATCCCCAAGATCACACCCCAGAGCTTTGCAAGGCACTTTACAGCAGATGGAAAGATGGCCTTGCTCCCAAAGTGTTTATAGGCCCAGTGTGAAACAAAGAGATAGCAAATGGATACAGGCAGGCACAGAAGATAACATGACTGAAGAAGATAATGTGACTGAAGAAGATAACGTGATGTAGTGGGTGGCATCCCTGCCCATGGCAGGGTGGTTGGAACTAGATGGTCTTTAAGGTCCCTTCCAACTCAAGCTATTCTGTGATTCTATGATTCTATGACTCTTTTGAAACAGTGCTGGTCATTGTGATGGAAGTGCAGCTTCAGCACACCACCTGCTTAGTTGTCAGGGTTTTTGGTGGAGATCACAGGAATGCTGGGCAGGATTTGGAGGACTGCATCCAGATAGTTCTGTGGATGTTTGGGTGAGAGCATCTCCTGTGTATTGAGGCAACAGGCACAAAGCTGCTTGGGTGAAGATTTAAAACCTAATGGCAAAGCTGGAACTAAACGGCCAGTCAGAGCAAAAGCCAGCACTGCCTGAGAATCACAGAATCACACAGAATCACAGAATCACAAGGTTGGAAAGGACCTTCAAGATCATCTAGTCCAACCGTCATCCTATCACCAATACTACCCACTAAGCTACTAAACCATATCTTGTAGCACCTTGTCCAGGCACCTCTTAAAAGCCGCAAGGGTCGGTGACTCCACCACCTCCCTGGTCAGGCCGTTCCAGTGCTTGACCACCCTCTGAGAGAAAAAGTTTTTCCTGATATCTAATCTAAATCTCCCCAGGCGCAACTTGCGGCCATTACCTCGAGTCCTGTCATTAGTTACCTGAAAGAAGAGGCCACCCCCCTCCTCATCACAGCCTCCCTTCAGGAAGTTGTAGAGTGCAATGAGATCTCCCCTGAGCGTCCTCTTCTCCAGACTAAACAACAAGAGATGGTGATAGCAAAGGTGGGAGCTTGAAAATGAAGATAAGCTTGGTAATATAATGTTTGATGTGACAGAAGAGGAGGAGGCAATGGAAGGAATCAGGGAGATGGGCAACATGATTGAGATGAAGAGCTGAGGAAATTATCTTTCTAAGGGCATTCCAGCTAGATAAGAGCCAGACAAGACAATGTTTGTCAAGGGCAGAGCATAGAACAAGCCGTGAGGTTTAAGATAACAGGGAAGGAGAACTTGGAACACAATTTGAACTTTCTGGGGGAGAATTGAAGCTAAGAGCACCTAAGAGGTGCATTGCAGGAGGAATCTGCAGAGACCAAAGTTCTTCTGCTTAAAAGCAGCACTGACAGTATCATGTTTATCTTGTATGGGTCTTATAAAATCTACCTTGGAAAGGTTCTCCCATCCTTTAGTAACACAGCTGCCATCTAGCACAGAGGCCTTTCACCTTGAATCATGGGGTTTTCTGTGTGTTTATTTCATGGCTTCTCTCACTAAGAGCTATTGCCAAAACTGGTATATTGCCATAATGTTCCCATTATTTTTCAGCTGAGTTTTTGTACAATCTGCTGGCTCTATGTTTGCACCACTTGCATATTGGGCCAAATGCATTTATTGGCAGGAGTTAAAAAGAAGTATTCCTATGTTGTATCCATTGCTCTTCACATTGTTACTCGTGTCTTCAAAGCACTGGGGCTGCTTGCAGCAGGCCTGTGTATTCCTTTGTGTTTTCATAAGCTGTTCTCAGCTCTGATGTAGCAGGCAAACCAAACTCAAGGCATAATTACAACATAGTTCATAAAAACAATGATTTTTAATTTAATTCAAATGAGCATTGCAGAATATTCACAGGAAACTTAATTTGTGAGAGGTTGTCTGAGGAATCAGAGTCCAACACTTTGGCATACCCACTTTGGGAAGAGAATCTGACAGTACATGGCCAACACATCACTCAAAGTTAGGATCGCAAATAAAGGAAACAATTTCTGAAAAGATACTAGCTAAGCATTATTTATAGTGCCGATTGTCTGCAGTAGAACAATTTCCTTTCGTTTCTTGCAGAAAAGATCCTTCTCTTGATAACCACACATCCTTTTCTGCAGAGGTGTAAAACTGTGTAGCTTAGAAATCAGGGTGATATATTAGAAAGCTGTTAATTGTTTCCTGATGCTCAGGATGTAATTAAGTTATACTTTTCTCTAGCTGAAATTAATCTATTTTTAGTAAGATGTGGAAAGAGTAATTCCTGGTTTAAATTGCTATTTTGGTGCTTGGTCAGTGGAAACAGTGAGATTGTGATGTGAAGAAGTTGAAAGTAGCATTACCATGTACAAATTCCAAAAGAGATTGTGCAAGTACCATTTTGAGAATGATTGGGGCTTACTGCTGGCTGCGCCTACCTAAATGAGAGGTTGTAGGGAAGACAGGGAAAGAGTCTTCTTTGAGGTGCACAGGGATAGGACAAGAGACAGTGAGCACAATTTGCAAGGGAATGTCTAGTTAGATATCTGGAAAAAATTACTCACCATGAGGATAGGTCAAAAATTGGAATAGGGGCCTGGAGAAGCTCTGGAGTCTCCATCCTTAGAGATATTCAAGTCTCAACTTGAGTGATGACTTAACTTAAGACTTACACTTGAGTAACTTGTACTAAATGGACCCGCTTTGAGAGCTGGACCAGATGACCTCCAGACCTTCCTTCCAACCTGAATTACTCTCTATTCAATGAAGACATGGTGTGATGTCATGTTAGTTTAGCTGTGGTGACTGATATTATCAAGATTTTGTTACTGGCTGATAACCAGTGATTATTATCCACTCAGTTGTACTGGTGGGAAAGCTTGTGAGAATACTTCCCAACCTTCTTCAGTGCAAAATCAGCTGGGTTAGTTCGTACAACTGATGCAGTGGTTGACAGTACCACTTCTTTCACTACGTCCAGCTTTTCAAGCAAATTTAAGGGTTAGAAATGTATCTATTTCCAAATAAATGCCCAAGAACTTTTTGAAATCTCTTGATTTCCGAAACTGGATTTTTATGATGAATGTGAAGGTGAGAACATGATTCCATTGACCTTGTTGTCTTAAGTCGGGCCAGAATTTTTCCCCCAATCATGTGAGACTCATGAGGTACCAAAATTGCAATTCATGCCACCACCAAGAGAGCTTTTCAAAGTGAATATGAAGTTATCTGTAGATCCATTTCTTAAGAACTTGGGGTTAGAAATGAAAGTGCACATACTTAGAATATACTGGGTTTATATCAGTCCTTGAAGGATGAGAATAGAGAAAAGGATGGGGGTTGTGTACAGAATAATGCGTCCTGGAAGGCTAGTAGATCACCGTAGTGCCAGAAATCACACTGGCTATGTCATGTTGGCATTACAATTAGAACAGTAATCTCAGGGCAAACCACCTGCTCCTCCTTTCTCACTGCGTGCACAGTGATAGGACAAGTAGATTGAATGCTCTCAGATCATCTCACGTAGACTTTGTGCACAAAGGACCCAATTTAGCTGTTTATTTGTGTGCTTACATAAATTCCTGTCTTTCGATAGCCCTGCAGCTCCAACTTTTCATGTGGAAAAAGCAATTTCAGTCTCCCTTTAAGGGAAGGAAGGTATTAGAGCTGTAAACGCTTTTTTTCCCTTGGAGAGGAATGTCTCATCTGATAATCTGTTTGGAAGTTCAAGAGATGCATTCCCTTGCCCTTACAGATGTGATGAAAGGTATATTAATAAATCAGTCATGTGCCCCACCATTATCCTGATTTTTTTTTTAAATAATAATATTTCTCTCAACATGCTCAAAACAATGAGATTTGTTGCTTTCTCTTTGTACTATTTTGCTTTATCACAATGCTGCAAAGCCTAGATCCTTTAAAATATTTCATAATGGGGGAAAATCTTGTCATTTTAGGTTTCTATAAAGTGGTAGTTTTTCCAAGTGCTATGCTTTCGGCCTACAATAATGAATCAAACAGTGGTGTTTGCAAGATAATTGCTTGCATTTGCTCTGTTTGGCTGCAGAGGGGCTAGAGCTGCTCCAAACTAATATGTTAAGAACTTCATATGATTTTTTTTTGTTATATCTGTAAATCAACACCAGCTGAAACAGTGTATTCTGCATAATTTCACATGAAATATGTTTGTGTTTCCTGTTGATTTCTTTTCTGATGAATATGGAACATCTGAGTTTATACAAAGCCAGTAACAACAGTACTCTTGGGAAACACATTACTGGGGCAAAGGAGGAAGAAAAAGGGATTGCGTAAACTGTTTAGGAGAAACACAATAAACATGGAAAGAAAAATTTGCTTAAACATATAGTGGCTGGGGAAAACTTCCAGTGGACTGGAAATGTGACATTTTCTTTGAGGCTGAAGGCTGTACAGCACATTTTTTGAGGCAAAAAAATCACAATTCCACCTCAGAAAATGATAGATTTGTGGAAAAAGGCACAGACAGGTGTTGGCCGACAGATCAGTGATTGCATGTTTTCAGTGGCCACAAACCTTTTGCAGTTTCAGCAGTTCATATATGCACAGCCTACTTACGTATGGACTGAGATCTTGTATAATTCTGCATTCAGAAAGCTCATTGTAACTACATTCAAATTAAGACCTAATTGGCACTGCTTGTATTGTGCTTTGATAGCCAAGGTGAGGAATGGACTAAAGCATGTTAGGATGTCTCCACATGTCTGGGTGGCTGCAGTGAGAGGTGCCTGTGGTCTACCTGCCCAGTTGTGGTCATTCCTACCATCTGAGGAGTGACCATACCCTGGCTGCCTACAGATCCTTTCTTTCTTCCAAAGAGTCTTTCTTCAAGACAGGTGATGTCAATGATCTTCTTGAATAAATGAATTGGTCTTAGGAGTAACACACAGTGTTGGGCCATTGACGCCGATGATAGGTGAATATCTGAGTCTGTGGAAAGGCACGGTGCAGGCCCTGGCCTCTTGCCTGCTCAAGTCCTGTTGCCCATCTGAAGCCCATCCCAAACTATCTGTGCAACATGTGTTTTAGATTCAAGTTCAGGCCTGACCCAGCATTTGGAGTACCTTGTAAACATAACCATGTTGTTATAATGTAATTCTACCAGCATTCAACTATGGCTGATATCATATGTAAAGCCAATGCCGTTACTTGGTGAATAAGGATCAGGGTGCACGTTCTGAGCTATTAAAGCAATCATAAGTCACGGTTTGAATTTACTGTCAGAGCACATAAATACCTGTTCACTGAGCTTTCTGCATGTGTGGAGAGATAATTTTGCCTAGAATGAGAAATGGCAAGCACATGGCCCAGCAATGGGAGCAGGCCGTTCAGTGGAGCAAGCAGAACTTCTCTGGGCTCCTTATTTATTTATTTGTCTATCTATCTATTTATTTATTAGTTTAAAGGAAATTTTCCATTTAATTTTAAGAGCAGAGGAAAAACACTTCTGTAATATTTCTCTCTTCAAAGCTCATCTACTTGTGAAGATTTAACAAAGCCTAATCAAACATGACAAGGTCCTTGATAGCAGGCTGACAGAAGGAACTGTTCATAAAGATTGGTTATGCAGCAGCTGTGTTTCTGCTCATATCGTATATTAGATATAGAGAAATGCTGAGTTCAACCAAAGAAACCACTCCCAGGCTAGATTTTTGTAAAAGTAGAATCCTTTGAATAGAACTAGTCTTTAAATGTATTTTTATTAGTAAATTTTCCTTACTAATAAAGTTCTTCATTAGTCTGCCAGAATTTAAGCACCTAAGTAACTTCATGCTTTTGACTAATCCCCTTAAATTCATATACCATAACTGTTCACGTTACATGTTTGTATGTCCTAGATAAAGTAAGAGATTTAAAGCAGATAGGACGGTTCTTTATCATTAAAACATTTGTGGCAGAGAGTGATCGTTTCTGTGTTTAAAATATAGATGCAGTAATGTTATGTTACAGAATTGTTGAGTAAAATCATTGTTGCCATTTGGCATGATGCATTTGGAACTAATTTAATGTACTCTGGAGCAATCAACAGTTTTCCAAAACATTTTTCATTTTTCTCTGTAGATGGAGATTCATTTCTTCTTCTTCATTTGCTACTTCATATGAAGCCTTATTGGATGTTACAGGTTTCTCTTTAAGAAAAACATACATAAATGAGCAGAATGCTAATTAGGATTATACTGCTTTGTTGCCTCCAGCTGGCAGTGAAGGTCATGCTGGCTTATATTTTACACTTAAAGCAATGTTTTTCTTAAGCAAACGTGACAACTTAAGGGAACTGAAAAAGGCTGTAACATGAGTCTACTTAGGCTTCTATCCCATTTTGATTTATTTACTTTAATAAATACATACTTTATATTATTTAAATAAAATAAAACAAAATCATATGCCATTATATAAAATGAGACAAATTCCGAACTTAAATAGACCAGGGTGACAATGACTATACAGCCAGGCTGTTCGTGGTAGCTTTTCAAAATCTCAGGTGAGGGCTGAAAGGTTCCTGCAAACCCAGTGATTTGGGTCTCAGCAGGGTGAGTGAGTGATGTACATGGATGCAGGAAAGCCAACAGCCTACAGACATATAGAGACTTCACGCAAAGATAAATGCAGATTTGGGTCATGGAGCTGGCAGAGTGATCCTCTGCCACGGCAGTTCCTCCTGGCTTCTGTGCTTTGATTTAGCAAGGATGCAGACCTCATCCTTGGCTTCTGTGTGCGCTGCTGGCCAACTGATGGGATTTCCTCACAGCAGACACCTAGCCATTTTTTGACACAGTCATACATCACCAAGGTTGTAAGATTTCTCTCAGATGTTGTTGGATAACATGCTACAAGTTTGGTGTCAACCACAAGCTAAGGACAGGCCAGTTTAATACCTGTCCCTCCAGTCAACCACATAAGGACTGGTGCATATTTGCCCAGTAAAAATGAAAAACAGGTAGTACTCTGCTGCAAAAACAAGAAAGCATGCTCACGAATGCAGACATTTCTTGTCATACTGACAGCTCATGTGCTTTGGCAAGCAGGTGAAGAACGGCGGGTGTCAGAGATTTACGTGGAAGTAATACGCTCCCAAGGAAAACCTTCAAACACAACCTGTTTATTCTTTAAGAACAATAAAAACACATTTTTGTGAGTCACGTATGATTACATACCCCATAATATGCATTTAATGTATATGGATTGCTTAGTCCTTTGTATAATGTTGCATTCACATCATTGCATATCATCAAGAATGGAATTAAGGCTACATGCTGCGTTATTAGCATTTGACTTTGCAGTTACCTTACAATGCTTGGTGTCAACAGAGCCTTCTTCCCCTGCTGTCTCACAGTAATACTTCCCTGATACCCAAACACTCTTAGAACCTCCTGCACACACACTTCAGATTAGACACTTAGAAATTGATACACTGCAAGGCTAATTCTCCTGCAAGTCCATTCTCTTAATGGACTAAGAGATGCAAAAAGTGAAAGCTAAACCTCTATGACACATATACCTTTGTCTCTCATGGAAACTAATAAAAATTTTAGTGAGATCTTTCAAGATGGTTTCTGTCTGTGTATCTGCATAACCATTTCTACGTAATTTAAACAGCAAATGTCTTGATATAGGCAAGACTTGACGTATTTTTTTTTTCTGCTGAAACAGGCCTTTAAAAAGGCAGTGAGTCCTGGTATAGTGCATTCAAAGGCCAGCCTCTGATATTGTTCCTACCTGTAATATTCCTAAGGTTGTTCACAGAAATCAGTGTAAGTCCTGTAATTATACAACATGGGACTGGAAGGTCTTCTGCAGAGTATTGTAACACAGAATCCTTTAATATATTTATCACACTTCTCTAACAGCTGGGTAAGTTCTTACTTTAAGTAATGAATTGAAAATTTTGCTCCAAAACTTTGTCTAATTTTTACCTTAGCATCCCTCAGCATCACTTAAGTAGCTTTTTTTGCCCTCTGCTTTTAACTCACCTGAAAGATTATAGACAACAGTTGTATTCCTCTCTTTTTGTTTAGGTAGGGCTAGACTCCCAAGCCAGTGTCTTTTTTTCTCAGCTCATGAGACTGGCTCATCATTTCTCATACCAGTACAGCATTGCTTCATTGTGTCTCTTGGAGCTTATCATTCTTGAATGAGGATGTCATGAATGATACACAATACTTAGAAAATGTCCTGCAGTATCATATACAATGACAGAAACAGTTTCCCATCATTTCTGGAAACATCTCAGTTACTATAACCTGTGATTGCCTTTGGTTTTTGTATGGTCTCAGGGCATTGATAGCTTGTAGTCAATGGCAGTTCATCTGCTTTATATTCAACTGTTTCTTATTCTCTACTGCTTTCAGCTTCCAAGTTCACAGTTTTCAGCAGATCTTTTTGTTGTTAGTTCATGACCTTGCATTTTATAGTCTTACCTGTACCTGCATTTTTATTTTTGCACTGTGAATGTCATCCAGTTGCATTTTCATCACTTCTGGGTGATCCAGTCAAATGGATCATTGCTTTCTGTGTTTAAAAAGTTACATCAGTTCCAGCTCTATTTTATAACTTAGTGGTCAACCACTGGATTTCAACAGACTTCTGGATGACAGGGGAAAAAAAATCACTCAAATCATGTCTTCTGTCAGGGCTGCAACCTTTATTTTGCAGTACTGCCAGCCGTAGGAGGTAAAAAAGCATGAATCAGTGCCAAAATATGGTAAGATTATTTTTTATTTAAAGAAATTCAGTATAGAGTGCCTCTTCTATTCAGTATCTTTTCACTTAGTGCTTTCACAGCTTTCTTCAAAATAAAAATAAAACCCAGTAAAGAGGTTATGCTAAACATGAAAAAAGGAGGCTATTCATTTGGAACAGGAAAAGATGAAGTGTGAAGGTTTTAATACAACATAGAGTATACTGAAAGAGTATTACATCTATACTCATTTTAAGATGAACCTACATATGTCTTGGAAGTGAATAAAAATCTTGAATCATAGCCCAAATATAAAATTCTGATTGTTATCAGTTACATAGCACTAAGTATTTTATTACTCATTTTATTACCTGTCAGGTACTGGCTATTTATGCTTAATGACGTTCATGATTACACAGTGCGGTAATTGGATACCTCACCAGCTGCTATTTAGAGTTTTGTGTAGAGAGGGAAGAAAAATTGCTAAAAGCAATTGAGATATTACTGCAGTATAATTAATGATGCAGGCAGAAGGTCTTTTGCTTGCTTTCAGCAGGGTTGCGAGGATCTGCTGAAAGGAGTGTAAACAGTTGGTGCCCCTCTGAGGAGGGTAAAATACAGGGGAGCCGTTGGTCTGTCTGCTGTGCCCCTGGAGGAGAGCTCCTGCAGGTCTGTGGTGCTCAGGCTGAGAGCGGCCATGCCTGCAAGGACTTTGAGATCGGGGGTACCCAAAGCAATAAAACGCCTTGGTAAAACTATTTGTCAATCATTGACAGGGTAGGAGAAGTATCGCAACTGCACCTGAGATAAGGCTAATTTCAGTTCTCCCATGGATTTCTTGGGTTAACTCCATCAGATAGCAATACCTTTCACTGGTTGCAGTGCAGACCTGTTCAGTATTGCTGTGCTTTGTGGGTGTTATGGATCTGCTGTTCCCTAGGGCGATGGGTGACAGGCGGTGGGAAGAACTAGTTTGTTTCTCAGGAGGTCTGAAACCTGCATGCAGTGCGAGAGCACAGCATGGTCACACTCAGCTTTTCCCCATGGATAAGTGTAAAAGAGACCTCCGCCTTGGTGCTTAAGGGATGTCAGCCTGTTGCTTTTTTGATTCCCCTAGCCCGTCAGGATACAGTGTGCTTCCAAGGGAGGCCTCATGGCCCAGCCGTGCTTTCTGGCACCCACAGCCTCTTGTGTCCCTGCTGCAGCCCCTCCTACTGACTCCAATTGCATGGCCCTGCCGTCCAGCATCTGTCTCTCCAGGTTTCCAAGTGGCAGTGACAGCAGTAATAGCTGTAGCTGTAGGGCTTAGGCTGTTTAACCCATATTTGCCCTATTTAGCATTTCAAAGGAACATTTGCCTCTCCCAGCCATGCTACCAAGATAACAAGTCTACGTTTCCTGACACAGATTTCACTTTTACTTTTTTTTTTCACTGACCTCCCAGGAGTCCTACACTCTTCCTTCCTCTGTTTTCTGTCTGTGAAATACTTACTTTATTGAGAGTGATTTTTGGCAAAAGTCCATGAGAGTTGGTGGGCTTTGGGTTACTGTGTTAATCCAGTCAAGGCATGTCTATAACAGCAGTTGTCCTATGGTTCCTGTTCTGCACTTTGGAACTGCAGTTTCCCTCACAGTTATGGACGAAGTCTTTGGTTTAGATTTAGGAAGATACTTTCACCCCCAGAAAATTAGTCCCCATTGTACTTATTGATGTAGTGAGCCTAAGAATATCCTTTCAATGGAGACACAGACAAGTAATGTGAATATGACCTAGTTGGTGGACATAAGCAAAGACAGCTTGTTCTCAAGTGAAAAGTATACTGGTTCTTTTGGGGATCCACATAGCAGTATCACATGGACCTTGACCTGAATGCATTTGTCCCATGCATGCATTCCAGCTCATCTGTACAGGACTGAGGGGAGACCTCATCACTCTCTACAACTATCTGAAAGGAGGTGGCAGCAAGGAGGGCATTGGTCTCTTTTCTCAGGTGACAAGTGATAGGACATGAGGAAGTGGCCTCTAGTTGCTCCAAGGAGGTTTAGGTTGGATATTAGGAAGAATTTCTTCACAGAGAGGGTGGTCGAGCATTGGAATGGGCTGCCCAGGAAAGTGATGGAGTCACCATTTGAGAGATGTGTGGATGTGGCAATGAAGGACATGATTTAGTGGTAGACTTGGTAATGTTAGGTTATTGGTTGGACTTGATGATCTTGAAGATCTTTTCCAACCTAAATGATTCTGTGATTCTATGAGAAACACAATTATATTTGACCTACTTGTGGAGGAGGAAAACTGTGAGCTCCTAAGTTTTTATAGCTTCCACCCCAGCTGGGATGGAGCAGGCAGACTTCTACCATCCTTATGACTGGGGCAGGTGAAATAATAACTTGCCTGCACTTCATATTTTCTTCTCAGTAAAGCACAATTTTTTGCTTTCCAGCAAGGCAGAAGTGCTCAAGGTTAAAGTGTGCAGGCAGTTAGAAGTATTAGTCATATTTATGCACATTTTGATAAAAAATGAAATGAAAGTGAAATGACTTGGCAGGCACGGAGATTAGCAGCTTCACAGTTTCATGTGGACATGAGGGGAAAGTGTCATTAGAACAGTAGCCTTGCCAGATACTGAGTTTCCCTGCTTCTCCAAAAAGAGACAAGAAGAGATATTGTTCTGATCTGGTGATCCTGTTGGACTACCATCAGGCATGGATATATCGCAGCATGAAGAGAAGAGTGGAGGGGGTCAGCAGTCCACTGTACACATTCCTTTCCCTTATAGGATCAAACCCTAGAAAAATTCCTACCTAAACATTCCAAAACTTGACATAAATGTTTTCTAAAGATCCTATTTACATTCATTGTTTAAACACATCAACAATGTTATGATGTGTTGTTTTAAATGAAGACCAGATACAAGCTCAGATTATTGCACCTTTGAGTTTCAAGATATGACTTTGGTTTTGTGAGCAGTCTCTAGTTTTATGACAGATCGATACAAACACACAGATTACATTTCCTAGACACACAGCCTAGAGTAATCACCAGGGAGGCTGTGGGTCTGAATTTCTGGATTGAATTTGTGGGCTGACAGAGTCTCTCCAAGAGACGTCATTTTGATTTCATCCTAAACCTTGCGCCGTGCCTGTGTCTGCTCCCCAGAGCTTGCTTTGACCCCTGCCCATGTCAGGAGGGCATTGTGAGTATTCAGGACGTCTCTGTGCAAGCTCAGTGGCCTTATTACCTTCTAAATTTATAAACAAGGACTTCATAAAAGAGGCATCCCCAGTGTCTTACTGAGAGTCGCAGAAGCACTGGTGGATTGTCATTTCTCTGGAAGCTTTGGGCTTTCATCCATGTGCCAAGAGAAGGTTTGTCTGAGATCTGTCTATCTGGCTCTGTGCTCTGGCATCTCCTTACATTGACTGCATGGCTGTGGGCAAAAAAAACAGAGAGAGACACAGTGATGAGAACTGATAATCGGAGATTCTATGAAGACACCCTCTCTAACCCTATTTCAGATGGTAGAGTTTCTTCTCTGCCACAGATGCCGAATCAGAAATATCTTCATCCTATTTCCAGTATGACCCCGTGTTGTAAAGGGTGCTTTAGCTCCTGTGAATATCAAGTAACAGAACTAAGCGATTGCAGAGCTGAAGCATAAATAGAAAGAGGAACAGGCAGCAACGAACTGCTGACACTTCAGCTGAGGCTTGGCAAGCCCATCTGGAAATGCTTGTCCCAGCAACACACATCGCATTTGCACAGTACCTTCATGATTGCCTCTGTGTACAAAGTTTATATCATCACTGACCTATTTTTTTTTTTTTTATTCTGGCAGTGAAAAGGCAGAAGTTTGATGTGAAGGGAATTATAATTCTTAAGTATTTCTTGTCCTGTATTTTCAAATGGGTGTACATATACGCAAACATTGCCATGTGCTCACTAATTTTGTCATGAACTGAGTCTACAGCTGACCTGTGAGCGTTAACTTCCAGTGGGAATTACGCTCCTAATGCCATCTTTTAGTAAGTACCTACCCTGTGCTTTAGACAGGTAATATGCTGATGTTGAGAAAACCTTTTCAGAAAAAAGCCAAACTTTGTGACCTCTGGGGGGATACAAAACTGCTCTGTTTTCAGTAGAAAGGATATATTCTGCTTACTGGTGCAGCACCTCTGATGTCATCTGAGAAGAGGTGTGGAAACATTGTGCTCTTTAACTGCCATGAATTGTCCTCATCTTTGGCAAGATATTTTTTTCTATCCACATATTCCTGTCACAAAGGATGCTGTGGCTTGCTTTGCTTGGAAATAAGTAAATCTTCTCTGACAGAAGTTCCAAATGCATGAAACTTGTGAACGAGTTTGAAGATGGCAGAAACCACCTGCAATGCTTTTCGCCTCTGTACATCACTGTTAATTTTCAAGGGATCTAATAGGGCTTTGTTCAGAGTTCGCCTTTGAGGTGGTAAAGCTGCAGAAGTGGAATGCATCCTGGCTGCCAGGGCTGGGGCTGGGCTGTACGGACACAGTTGCTGAAGCCAACTGTCTGCGCTGGAGCAGGGCGTAGCGCAGCCATACCATGCAAGTGTGCTGCAACTCGTCAGCGGCGGCTGAGGCAGGACCTGCCTTGTGCCATGCCTAATTAGAACATCAGTGTATATTGTTCGGTAATTAGTAAATTCTGCTAAGAATATTCATTTTAAATGGTCTCTTCATTGGTATTCTGTTCTTCCATTAAAAAAAAAAAAGTGGTTCTATAATTATGTATTCTGTGATACATATATATACACTTATGTATATATATACATATATGAGATACATATAAATAAATGTATATGCACACACATGTGTATGCTGTATGTAATGTATGTATGCATATGTGTGTGTGTATGATTGCTTCTTACCGGTTAAAAGAGGTGAATGAGTGGAGCACAATATCAAAACCTTCATACTGTGCTGTCCATCGAGTATCAGGATCCAAACTATTCCCTACACATTTTTACTGAGCTCTGCTAGGATAAACATAGGGGCGTACCAGGGAATGGCAGATGAATTATTCAGAAAATTACCAAGAGGAGTGGTAGGCTTTTTTTCTTTTCATGCATAGAAATCAGGACTGGATGGTGTTCTGCAAGTTAGATGTTAGCCAAGCACAAGCTACTAGACTGAACACAGCGAAGCAGCTGGGTGAAAGATTCGGACTGTGGTCCAGTCGGTGACATCACTGCTGTCTTCAGCCAGCACACTGGCCTTCTATGGGTTTTAAAAGCAAAGTCAGACTCTTGTGCAGTCACTGCCTGTGCAAAATCCTTACCCATTGGTTCAGAGAAAGATGCAACAGACTTCAAAAAGCGCATTTTCCCTAGTGGAAAACAAAATACACATTGCTTGTAGCTGTGAGACCAGTTTCTTCCCAAATGAGTGCCTGATTCTTTGTTTCTTAATCAAAAATTTTTATTTTGACGTTATCATGACTTTTCCGACAGTTGGTAAAGAAAATGCGTAACAGCTTCTCAACAAATAACATTGTTCCTGACTAGCTCTGAACACAGTCGCTGCGAAAAGGGAGCACAGTGCTCCGGGTTAGCCCCTGCCACGCTACGCAGGAGGAGCGCACTTGGAACGCACTTTTATTTGGATCAAGAGTCCCTGCTTGTTGTTCATTAGGAACAACTCCTGTTTAGACAAGGCCCCAGTAAAACTGTTCTGGCATGCATGCATGCAAATACAGACTGTCTTTATTTGTTGTAAGCACAAATATGAGCCATGGATATCAAAGTGTAAATATTAAAGGGTTCCATGTGCCTGTTTCAGTTCACAGGGAATGGCTCAAATGCTTGAGTTCTCACGTTGTACTCCACAGGTAGCGTAGACTGTGGTCCCAAGCGCAAAATCTGGCATGTTACCTTGAATAATATAGGGAATTACATATGGATGATGTAGTGGTGTACACAAGATTGTTTTCTGGAGTTAAGCTCCAGACAACTGTCCAAAGGCTTGTTGAAGCAAGGTTTCCCCCGTCACCCCTTGTTATTGACCCTTTCTTTTCTGCCTCTTCTCCCCTCAAACTGCTCAGGTTTGGTAAGGGAGCTAATTTTCCTGAGCAGCTCTTGAGAGAAATGTCTTCTAGCAAAAGAAATGTGCCTGGTGTCAAGTGATGTCTTTTCCAGTCATAAAGCGGACAGCTGACGAAATGTGATTAACGTTACTTACAAGAAAAACATCAAGGTCTTTTGATGAGAAGCCTGTTTCCAAATGCCAGGGGATAAAGAATTTACCACTTCACTTGAACCTTGGTTCCAGTGTATAATTATATCCATTCTGTGCTGCATTTTTTTTCTTTTTATCCCATTTGATTTGGCTCTTGATAAATATGGCTGAATGCTGACACATTTTTAGAATTCCTGCCCAAACTTTTGATTTATATACTGCAATGTAAGCTCAATAACTTCATCTGAGGCTGTTATATTTGTACCATACACTAGGCACAATTTCAATTTATTGAGCTACTTTTCCTCCATAAAGTTTGATTTTTAGCATATTCATAGAGATAAGGGAGCCCTGACGGAGAGAAGAGCGTACACCACCAGGGAGAACAAACAAATTCCCTTTCTGTTCTTTATTTCAAATAAATTAGCTCGAAAAAATTCAATATGTATACGATGGCTACACACTGCAGAATAAGTTCCCCCTTCCACTTGGAAATTGTGCATAAATATTTTTTTCAGGTTTCTTGAGGCTTATGTGATAATGTTCTGTTTGAATTAATGATTTTATAACCTCTTAGCAAATTTGGATCCACTTTAGCAAGTGGGTGGAGATAATTAAGATAATAAAATTTCTATGAGTTATGTGAATATAAGCAAAAGGCTATTGAGAGAGACCCTGTAATGCTCTGAGTAAGGAAGAAGGCTGTAGTAGGACCCCGTATCTTTTGACATGACAGAGAACATAAAATATGTATGAGTCCACCAACTGCAGGAAAGCCTTCAGTCAGAATTATAGACGTAAATACTCAGTTCTAGTGCTCTTGGCTACTGGCTTATTTATGGAATACCATACCCCTCTTGGCCCACTCTAGCATGGAGTTTGTGCAAGGAATTTCATAGGACAGGGTTTCCCTTTTGTATCGGATGAGCACCATTCACTCAGACTTACAGCAATGACTGAAAGGTGGGTCAGGCTGTCTACATATGTATTATATGCTCTTTCCATATCTTTGCTCTTCTAGATTATTGTATGAAAGAGGACTTGATGAACATTAACAAAACCCAAAATATATTTTAAATGTAAAGCTCATTCAAAAATACCGATAATTGCATGTTCTATAATTAGAGCTGTGTAGGCTTTTCTTTCTAAGTATGGCAACAGCTGTTAGAGCACATCTGGAAAATATGCTTTAAGCAAAGATATTTTAGCTCAGAGAGTTTCACAATGCATGTGATATTTACCAGTACTTCTTTCCAGAATACTAATCTGATTTATTAGTGCTTTTAATAAAAAAGTATTCATTTTTTTATGCTTCCAGAAGCTGGTTTTGAATTCATATCACAGATTGGACATTCCACTGTAGTTCAAGGCTGAACACTGCAAAACAAAAACATTGCTTTGCTACTATTTTTAGGTAGCAGTCTGTCTACTGCCCTAATAATATTGTCTTCACCAGTTTTGGCCAATTATTTTCCCTTTCTTTGATTCTGAAGAGAAATAATTGTTTCACCCTGGAATCACATTGAGAAGACAATTGGTCTCATGGCTGGACTCCTCCTCTGTGCTTCCCGAGACTCTGGTTAACATGTTTCTGTGCTAAATCCCAGTTTAGAAAATAGAGATAGTTGTACACCTTACAATTATTATAGCATTACTCGGAAATTCTTTGAAGTCAGTGAGAGTATTTAGATGGTAGGACCCTTGGCACTTGGAAATGAACGGCAATGTTTCTGTTTGTGGTAAGAGCCCAAGAGTTACGGCTTCAATGCTTTCTTCATAAGTGCTGTATATACATGGCAGTGCAAAAATTGAATGAATAAATTTATTAATTATAATCGTGAAAAAATAAGAAAGCAGAAAACTTCTTAAAACTTTTTAAAAAATCTCTGTGAATTTATTTATTGATAAAGATGTTACTCGTTATGTTTATTTGAAAAAAAAAAGACTAAAAATAAAGATGCGGAACCCAAAAACCTTTACTAATCTAATCAGGATTTTGCATTCTGCAAATCCAAGCATCTCAAAATCGGCCAACCTACTTGCTTTTAATATGATGGGGAGATTTTGCAGATAGATAGCATTTACCAACAGTTTGCAGTGTGAGAAGTCAGTTTCCCTTTCTTTAGAGTAGGTGGCAACTTTTTTATGCTAGATAACATTGTGTTGAAACAGCTTTGTGACTGAATTTTAAATTGTAAATGCTGTGCTTGTTGTGCAGCTGGAGGCAAAATGCAGTTACCCAACCAATGAAGAAACTACATCTAAAAAAATGAATGAAGTTAAAAAAAATTTGTGGCAGTGATACTGCAAAATGAAAGAGTGACATGGAACACATTAGTGGTAATATGGGAAAATTAATTCCAAATTATTGACAGTTTAATTGACATACAGGAAGCATTTTAATGTGCTTCATATGCTCTGCTGTTCTTCATTTTTTCAGTCTTTTCCACTGGACAGCTGGTTTTCCCAAGTGTGGGGTTTGAAGTGGTGACAAACGGTTTGTGTGGATTGCCTGGCAGCCTGCCCCCAGCCCCGCACGGGTGGAAGGCTCTTTTCCTCTTGCGTCCAACAACAGCAGAGCCCTTCTTGTGAGCCAGACTTGGGTGCACTGGCTCAGTTTTGCTGGTAGCAGAGGTTCTTTGCGCACCAAATTCATAGGGTGATTTTCACCCTGCAGGCTCCGACTACACGAAGAGAAGGTCATTAAAGACCGGAGGCACCACCTCAAGACGTACCCCAACTGCTTTGTTGCCAAAGAGCTGATTGACTGGCTGATTGACCATAAGGAGGCCTCAGACCGAGAGACAGCAATTAAACTTGTCCAGAAATTACTGGATCACAGCATTATCCATCATGGTAAGTGCAATATCAGTTCTAAGCTAAATTTTATTGGCCGCTATGAGACAAAGAAAAATCTCACTCCTGTTCTACACTTAGGAGTAGGACAGACAGGATCCTTTCCCTGCCATGAGAGGGGTATCTGGCTTGAAGGGTGCTGCTCCACAAGGCCCCCTGTGTCCCCAGGAAGATGGAGAAGCAATCAGGGTGTAGAGTTGCATTCCCCATGTCGGCACAGGAGTGAAGTCCCTGCAGACCATGCCGCTGCTTCCCTGCCTCCCAAGCATCCTCTGCTGGATCCTGCCCCCTCCGCTGCCACTGCCAGGCTCTGCCTGCCACCCTCCCCTCCCTGCTCTCCCCTGCTCAGCCCCATCCTCCCCTTACGGCTGAAAAACCCATCTGAAAAATAAGCCAGCAAAAAAAAGGTCCTCTTTCTCACAGGGATTTGTTCTCCAGCTCTGTTCCACGCACCAGCTGCACAAACATTTGTGCTGCCACAGCTGCAAGAAAGTTAGATGTCCGACTGTGCCCTGATTAATTTTCTCCTAAACTTGTTGTCTGTTTGAGACCTGTTCCATTCAGCATCTTGAATAACAATTTACACTTATGAAAAGGAGGCTGCCAAATCAGTGGTAGCATTTAGTTGCCTTTTAATGCACAAAGAGGCTGGAAAGAACACAAACGACGATCCAAGCCCTTTATTTCAAGCGTGTAGCATTACCCATTTTGAAAAGACAAAATGTACCATTTGTTTCTTTTTTAATAGAATATAGAGCGACTGCTAGCAGACAACTGTTGACTTTATGCAAGGGTCACTGTGTGTGCAGGAATACTGCTGCTATCAGCAATGCATTAACACCACCTTATTTAAAGGAAGAAATGCACATACTGAATGCGTGCCACTTCTACAGCTTCTGCTTGGCTGTTAAATTAAAATTCTGGGTTGTTATGGAAACTGGGACTCACGGTAGATAGTTAAAGAATAAAGTAATTATAGGGTATTCAAATCTGACTACTTAATCCTCTATTGAGAAAATGTCAGTGAAGAGTTGCATGGATGCCTGAGTGACTTAATTTAATTGAGCAATAGATATGTTATTTCTGAGTGCTTGTTTAAAACTTTAACAGCCTTCAAATGTTTTCTACCTCAGAATCCAACTGCACACTGTAACTTCCATACAAATTATATGTGTATGTGAGTGTATATATTACATATGCAGCAGGTGTCTGTTGACAATTTTTCATGCATTACGCTTGAAGGTAATGAAATCATCAGCGAAGCGAGTGAGGGCAAAGTCTCTGCAGAGTGCTCAGAGCATCCTTTCAATACTCGTGTCGAGTGAAAGCAGTGCCAGCTCCTGCTGCATGCGCAAGCCCGTGTCCATGCAGGTGGGCTGACAGCTCTGCTACAGCAGCTTGCACGGGACAGACTTCCCATTAATTTATGCCCTTGCTGCAGCTCTCTTCTGGCATTTGCAGGAACCCATTGTCAGCTGCTCTCTTATAAATCCTTATTTAGCATTTCTCAGTGTGCTCCTATTGTACCTCCCATTTGCTAGCTGGCACGGCAGAGCAATTGAGACAATTTTAAGAGATCAGAAGGCTTTGATTTTGACTGTTTCTGCAGTGAGTCTCAGCTTTCCTACAGCATCATTTAACTCATACAAGTAACATTAAGAAGTTGGCCTGTCCTTAAATTACTGGCTGCTCTGCACTAGTATCTTTTTAAACAACCTGTTTACATTAAAAGGTTTTCCAGATATCTAACGGATGGATGCTTTTTAGCTATTCATGTTCGCGGTAATACTCATGAAACTGGTGAACACCAGTCCCTCTCAGCTAGAAATTTTGTTACCTGTGTGAAAGTTTTCTTCAGTCTTTCATCATTTATTAGAACTGAATGTGGTTGTATGTTAGGAAATACAGGAGGCTTGGCTCCATTTCTGCATGCTTCGAAGTTCACCAGTGATACCTGCTAAATGGATTCTCAACCCTTTAGCATCCCTATGAAGATCTTTTTATTTTATGTTTCAGTTTGTGATGAGCATAAAGAATTCAAGGATGTCAAACTGTTCTACCGCTTCAGAAAAGACGATGGGACGTTTCCGCTGGATAATGAGGTGAAGGTGTTCATGAGAGGACAAAGACTGTATGAAAAGTACGTTGCATTCAATATCCATCATATGTCAATAGTAGTACCACAGGAGGCAAATGATACTTGTTCATCTGTTTTTGAATACTCAGAGACTTTCAAATTATGCAGTAATGGGGCTGCATAATCCCGTGACTGTATTTTTTAACCCTTCTGTCTTTCCCATTTCCCTTTTGCTTTTCTACCATGTCGACTTGTAGCATTTTGTTTAAAATGAAATTGCATTTGTTATGTTCTGGGTTGTAAATACATCCTGTGTGAGAACCCAATATAAACTTAAGTCCTTGCACTCTATTTTATAAAAATAGTCACAAATGGATGATTGGCCATGTAAAATTGTAATCACAAGACCCAAAACTTTAGTACATCACAATGTGCCAAACAAGTGGCTACACATCTGTTGAGACATATCTACAGCTTCACCAGGAGGTATGATTTTAAGTAATAAGTGAAATTAACCTTCACTGTTCCAGTCTGTAAAGCTTCTGCATCAGAGAGATTATACTGAAAGCAGTTGCAAAAATAAACCCCAGCCAAGAACATCTAATTAAGATTTGAAATTAATGATTGTGCTGAGATACTGACTATCCCACTGGATTACTTGCGTCAAATAACTAGGCAGCTTAACCATACTTCCCGATCTATAATTAATGACATTTTTGTTCAGTATGTAGGGATTGTAACATGGTACTTTCAAGCAAAGTGAAAAAAATGCATGTTGGCACGTGCTACAAACTAATGCAAAAGTTGCAGTGAGTTATTTGCCAAAAAACCTTGAAGTGTTGCTCTGGGCTGAATCCTGCCCACACTTCTGCTTGGTGAGAGACACTGAGTCCTCTGTCTGGAGTCATTTTGTTTCCCTCCTGCAATAAAGGAGGCATTGGTAACTGTACAGAGGAAGGTGTTAAGCAGAAGGCTAAAACCACAACCATGAACTCCCATTAAATGGCCCCTCATTGCTAACGTGTCGCAGGGTTTTCCTGAAATGACGGACCATTGCCTGTCCCTGCTGCTTCCCCTGCACAAGAGGACAGATGCAGAAGATCAGCAAAACAGGGGAAGACTGCCAAATGCACTGTTCAGAGCTGCCAGGGGGCTGGGTGTGTTGTTGGAAGCACCTTTGGAACAACTCGCCAGCTCTGCAGCTTTCCCCAAACCGGGGTCTGGGTGATTTTACTGGAACTCTGTACCAGGTATCAGGACAATACCTGGTTTAAAAGCTGATGATAAATATTGATTTCAAGGTTAGAAGGCTGTGAAGGGCAGTTTGGTGAAAGAGCAGTTAATCTGAAATATAAAAAAACAACTGTAAATGCCACTCCTTTTGTTGCACCTACCATGTAAAATTTCCATGACTGTGACTATTTAAAGTAAAAATAAATTGGGTAAAATACAAAGAGATACACCACTAGGAAAAACCCTGGATGGGATACACTGGGAAAGATAGTTGAATTGCCCATCTCCAAATTCTCCTGTGCTTTACAAAGCACAGCATTTGCTCCTTTAGACTCTGTAACACACACTGCCTGCAGGCATAGCCCATGCTATGGAAAGTTGATTGGTGTGTCTAGACTGCAGCCTTGTTTTCAATTTTTAGCTTCTGTGAGCAAAATCATTTTTTCTTGGTGAGGCTGATAACAGCCCCCTGTATGAAATGAGCCATGGTAGGAAAAAATGTTCTGCCAGAGTGTGTGCTTCCATCCCCATTTCTCTGTGTGGAGAACCATCCTTAAACCTCAGGTGTCCAGTTTGCCCTACACCAGCAGAACAATGTTTATAATGGTATCCATCTTAGGAAAGCAGTTAATGCCAAAAACAGCACCTGTATCTGAATATAACTTGTCCATATGAGGTGGTTGCTCCTAGGCAACACATCTAAAGGGTTCAGAAACTTTTAAAACCAGCCCCAAGTGCTAAATATAGTGTAGATTAAAAATACATGGCATTTCAAAACCAGTGTGTGACAGTCAAAGCTAGTGAAAATTCTCCATGGATCTTTCGAAATATTTTGTATTTCATGGGAGATAAGTCAGCATACCTGGGCTGTTTGAGTTTCACCTTGTTTTCAGTAGCAAAGCCAGTCTGCAGAGTGCCCTGATTTCGTTATATCCCTTCCCATGCACACCCATTCACAACACCTTTGCAGTTTCACTGGATGCATTTTAAACTCAAAATCTAATACTGAAAGTCAGACTAGTACAGAAGGAGTTCTGCAGTGAAATATATGCATGGGTAATATATCTTTGGTTATAATGTTGAAAAAGAAAATATTAATTCAGCGTAATTAAAAGGCAACAACTGGAGAAAGTCTTCATGCACAGATGAGAAATCGCTTGCCAGTACATTCAACTTTTTTATCAAAATGCCTGTAGGTCTAATTTCAAGAGAAAAGTGACTATGCCAAAGGAATTTTATCTGAATCCAACATATTTTAAAAATGTGTCTAAATTTTTAAAATGTTGCCGGTATTCACCAGGCTTTGCTCATTTAAGGTATGCATTGTAATACAATTTCCTGCTCTTCCCCACCCAACGCATCAGGGCTGGAGTACCGTTACATTCAGAAGCCAGCGCAGTTTGTGCTTGCCAAAAATTGCAGACGTGTTTGCCAACATCATTCATGCAGATTTTTACCTTCAGTGGGTAAAATGAGCAAAAAAATTATTTCGGAGGATCAGCAGACTGTTGCATGGACAGAGGAACGGATGCATTAGACAGGTTCCCAGCATTCGGACAACAGTGTAGGGTAGATGCCCTGTGCTCTCCCTGGCACGTGGGACATCAGGTCTGTCCCCAGGCTGAGGAGCAACCTTTCCCTGTCTCCCTTCTGTGTGACCACAGAGATCCTTGTACCTTGTACTCTCCTCTTCTGTGTCATTACCTCCCTCACCTGTCGTGAATGTCTTTGGTGGTTGTACTTGCCTGATTAGAAGGTTTAAAATCAGTCTCTGACTGTATCCTCCCTTCATTTGCACTGAAAATCATTGATCAGCTCACATTCCCTGCACATAAATGCAAACTTTGGTAAACCTTTTTGTGAACGTGCTTTCAGTTTTAAGTTTATAACTAGAGATGAAACCTAATGGATTTCCTACCGCTTTAAGTCTTCCTGAAAATTCTTGAATAGTTTACTAGATCCAAGGATGGTATCGGTTTTCATACTCTGCAGGACTGACCAAAGAGATGATTGGATAAGATAAGCGCGTTTCCTGTTCAAAAAAACCCTCCCTGCGAGTCTTAAATAAATCCAACACAGACCTTTCATAGTTTTTTGTTTTTAAATTCAAGTGGTGCAGGCACCGTATTTTTATTATGTTTGCAGTTCTCATAGGTTTAGGTCAGGCATGCAGGATTGTTGTGTTTCTGGTGCAGGCAGTTTTAAGAGTTACAAGTCATCTCATGACATTGATTTTAACTGAGAGTTTCAGTTAGATTTCAAAGCGAAAGAAGTGCAATTTTATGGTTTTAATTTCAGGAAATCATTCAGATAATTTTGATACTGCATTCTTTGAATCACTTTCATTTTACCTCATTAGTGGTTAATTCAAATTTATCCTTTGGTGCAGTTATTTAGGTAAAACAAAATAAAACATCTCTTCTGAAAATGGTTTGAATTTCAGTGTTTGGCTAAATACCTTCCTTTCATGAAGGATAACACAAGTTTTAGCAAATAATATGTTTTGACATGAATGGCCTCATGGTTTTTTGAGACATAGAAAATGGATGATATAGAGGCAGTTTCCAGTTTTGGCTAATGAAAGGCCAGGTTTTTGGCTGATGGAAATTGGTACAGTTTTGTTGACGGCAGTGGAGTTACACTGATTTGCTTCAGTTAGCAATGGATTGCTGTTTCTGGGTTTGTAGAACTGTCAATTTGTCGTGTCTGTTTGTTCACAAGTCCAAATCCTTTGCAGTGCTATTCTGGGCACATGCAGAAGGGTGTGAAATGTCAAGCTGAGTGTTTTTCCACTTGATATTTTTCCAGATTTCTTTTGTGGCTCTGTAAAAATCTAATGATTAGCATCTCTTTTTCAAGGACCTCTCTATCTGCTTCTTCAATGAGCTGGTCAACTAATTATAGGCTCATCAAAGAACAATTAACACAATCCTCAGGATTTTTTATTTGGTGCCCGCAGAGCCTGGGTAACCAGTTCTGGGTAACCATGCAGCAGATGGTATGAAAAGACATGAGCTTTGGGTTTGCATTTTTTTTCTGGGGGGAAAAAAGCTTGGTGAACGAGAGATGTTTAAAGATGGTCCCTTGGAGCTCTCTCTGTATCAGATGTGGTTAGTGTGGGACAGAGACCTAAGTCTTGCATGCACACATATGCAAATCAAAACATGAAAAAGAGTAAAGCATTTGCAAGAGTTCTGGAGTCAATATCTTGTTCCCTGCGATACATGTTCTTGCTTTTGGCCTCATCCCTGACCTCAGCTAATTTTGACTTTCTTCATTCTTACTGAGCTTGGAGGTGTTGGCAATGATGCACCAACATCAACAGGAGCAGTTCATTATATCTGCCACTCAGCTACAGCTGTGGCAGCGCAGCCTTTGACTGGTTTGATGATCTGCTGCCTGGGGTCAGATCCGGTCAGCCCAGGCTTCTGGTTAGCTCTCATTAAGTCACTGTAATAAATCCTTCAGGTGAAATAACAAGAGCCAGGTCCTGTCAAACCTCTTCACTGTAGTTTCAAATCAAACTTCTGTCTGTGTTCTTATAACCTAAATTTCTGATGCCTGACTTCAGAATTCAGATGCCCCCAAAAGAGGTGATGTTATATATTTATTGTGCTTTCCACGGTTTCCATCAATTCTGGACATACTGGCAGTTTAAGAAGGAGATCACCCATGTATGGGTTTACATGAAATTCATATTTCTGATCAGAAGGGCAAAGCTTTGGGAATTTTCATGTTGTAGTCCAGTTGTGCCTTTAATTTCCAAGTAGTTGGTGAGGGGAGGAGACTTATTAGTCTTACAAGGAAGAAAAAAGCCACTCTTGAACTGTTAGTCTGAAAATCTTACCATTAGCCTATAATAAATAAAATAATTATGAAGAATAATGAAATTAGTGAATAAGGAGGCTATGTTGCTCAGTCTGCCAACAAAAAAGTGGGGTTCTGCATTAAAAGAGAGTGATTCTCATTTCTTACTTTCCAAAATGTAAACCTTATTTTTACATTAACAAAATACTGAGGCTTTTTTTTCTCTTTTGTTTTTATATTGCATCATTTGTTTAAGTTACTTGGATGGAGAAGAATTTTCTTAGTGTATTTAAGCTGTATACGTGCCAATTGCTGGGAGATTTAGAGACACCTCATAATATTCCTCTTAACTCTTGTGTTAGGCAGAGCAAACTGAGTCACAGAAACACAAAATGTATCCAGGAGTGCAACTTCGCTGGTTGCAGCTGCATCATGGAGTGTTGGAAGCCAACTATTTACCAACCACCCAGACCACAGAACTACCTTTTTTTCTTCCTCTTGAATTTTTCTGCAGCTGTTTTAAAGCTTATGGGGAGAATTTTCAAAACCATCTAAATGACTTGGGGGCATAGTCCTGCTTACTGTAAAAATTAATTAGGAGTTTTTGAACACATTAGCTATAATCTGGTGCTTTTAGGCTGATTTTATTTTGAAGTCAAGTATATATTAATTTTTAGAGAAGCTAAAGAACTAAATATGGGAAATGTGAAACTGAAAAAACTTGTTTTCTTTTAGGGAAAAAAGGAGAAAGCTTTAACTTCACACAGGGATATAAAGCCTAAATTTCTTGACTGAGCTGCTGTAATTCCCATCCTAAGTTTAGACTGATAGATCGAGGAAACATTTAATAAGTTAGGGAAAGTTTCACATCTGTTTGCTTGATAACAGTGAGATTTCCAGAATAGATCTGGAGTTGTTTTTTTTGAAGCATCATTTTCCCTACCAATTTTTTCCCCTCCATACCAGGTTGATGAGTTCTGAAAATACTCTTCTGCAAGCCAGGGAAGAAGAAGGAGTCAAGTACGAGCGGACCTTCGTGGCATCGGAGTTCATTGACTGGCTGATCCAGGAAGGAGAGGCCACAACACGGACTGAAGCCGAGCAGCTTGGCCGCAGACTTTTGGAGCATGGGATTATACAGCACGGTGAGACATTTACTGCCAGGTAGCAAAAGCTATGCTTTTTGTAGTGCTTTCTTTGAGTAGAGTCGTGTAAAGGGGCTGTTGTCTATCTGGTCATCATATGTCCAAGTTCTCAATAGTTTTAGGTAGGAGTTGTTTAACAGAAGGGTGGCTTTTTCAAAAGTTCTTTGTCTTAGTTCTGAAAATTCTGCCTCAAATACAGAGGAAAACTGGAATTCGGGATTGTATGATGACAAAGTAAGGATGTGGATGAAAATCAATGCTCTTAGGCTTGTGGTAATTAACCTGTAGAACTTGTTATCAGCAGTAGTTATAATTGAGGTAAATAGCTTTGTAAGGATCAGGTAGAGATCACAGCCACAAATAAGCTACATTCTCTATGTGGAGTATAAATGACACGTTCTGTGTATCTTCCTACTTGAGGACAGGAGCAGAGCACAGTCTGATGTCGGAAAACAAGCTTCCCTCATGATCATGTTGCACAATAGTTCTGGTATGTTTGGGTAAGAAAGAGGCTATCACTTTCAGCTCAAGGGTTATGATGTTCGTCCTGGAGATGCAACTTCTCTGAGGCAGGAATCTGACACTTTGTCGTGGTCCAGCACAATGTGGCTGCAGGTGCACCATCACCAAGGAGGTCCCTGTATGAAAGGTGGAGGGGACAAAGTTTTATCACCTTATGGCCCCAAGAGTGAAGAAATGGACACCCCTGGCATTAAAACCCATTTCACATGTTGTCATCACCTATTCTCAGTGCAAGTTGCACTTCTTTGACCAGGCATTTTCCACCATAAATGCACCAGCAGCACCCATGGGAGTGATGAAGGGGGTGCTTGAAGATGGCAGAACCAACTGGCAGAAGCTGTTAGCGGTGTTACGTAATGCACAGCAGGAAAGTAATCAGATCCCGGTGATCTGAACGCTGTCAAATCAACACTAATTCTGACAGAGAACAAACAATTCACAGTATTAACAGGCTGTTAATCTACAAGGTGCTAGATTGACTCTGTTGCCTGTGGCTTCGTGAGACAACCCACTCTTAAGGAATAGAGAAAAGATGGGGGCATACTGACCTGCATGGTTCCTTCATGGTTGTGATCATGCTCACATTATCTTTAGTTTCCACTTAGTAGGAGCTACTTCTGAATGTTTACAGTAATCAGCTTCCAGTTCTATAATTATCCCTGTGCTTCCTATGATTTATAGGGTGCCAACTGCTTGGGGCTTGACGAAGAGGGGAAGGTATTCCACCCCTCTTCATTATAGCAGCAATGATCTAATTCCTGTTTTTACCTGAGCATTTTCAGTGTATTATACACAAGGTAAACTTCCCTTAAAAAAAAAAAAAGGAAAAGAATAAAAAAACCAGGAGTGAGGTTTATGCTGCCATTGACATTTTCACAGAGGAAATAAAGTCATGACTTGATATGTGGTGCAAAGCTGGATTTACTTTGCTATTGAAATCTTCGCAGAGCTAAGAAAGTCAGGATGTGATACTCATTGCAGATCAAACATATGTTCTCATTAACTATGGCAAATGATCAGCAGTGCCATTGGCAGGGAAGTAGTTTTGTCACTGTCAAGCAGGGTTTCTGGGGGGGTGTTCCTGATCAATGCTGGCCCTGCTCACCGTTTGGGATTGCCCTGGCAAGTTTTGCAGTTTTATCACCTGCTCATCCTCTTCTAATGTCAACATCACATGCAAACCACTCTGTTAGATTTGAAACTCATGAAGTAACCACAAAAAGGGTCTCTGGGAACTGACTGATTGCTGAATGAAGTGGCCTTCTCACTCTGAGGTACCGTCATCATCATCACTCAGCTTTTATGTGAGCAGAGGCAGCTCAGTGGGACCTGCTGGGGAAGCTGGAAGTACAATAAAACTGAATAAATGTCCCTGAGATTTCTCTTTACAAGTGGATATGTTTGTGCACACTTCTAAACAGATTTCAGTCTCCTCTGGGTTTCACAGAAACAGTTTGTCTAGATAATGTTGGGAATATTGGTGACAGAGAAAGCTAAATTAACACAGAGCTGGTGAAGGATTCACCTGAGCAAGTGGATATGATCTGTGCATTTTGAAGGTTTATACGATGTCACCTTCCTCTGAAAAGGTAGCATGAAATGAGACCTCCCAGTACTGAACTGGGGATGTAAACTGTAAAATGGCGGGAGCAGTGTTCTTTTGTTCTCTGCCTCACTGAATTCTAGGTCCAATTACGAAAATAAAAATGGTATTTTGTATCTCTTAGTACAGCAAGTCCATTTCACCATAGTATGTTTCCTTTGTTGCATATCGCATCAGCAGTACCAAAATGTTACTTGACACTAATTGGCATCCTTGTTGGCAGAACCACCAGAAAGGCTCTCGACTGAACAGGAGTGGAGAATGAAACGTTTTCCTGCCCTAAAGGCAATCACTTGCTAGCAGTATTGTTCGATACGCACAGTGTAGAATAAAATAAACCTTGCTCTACTATTCGTATTAGGTATTTATTGCCAACCTAATGCAATAGAAAGTAATAGAAATAGTTGTATCAAGTTGCCAGTCTCAGTAGTAATTTTCCGGCCACAACTGAATTGTGCAATTTATTTTTACTGATACTGACTTTCATTTCAATTACTCAGAAAAGTTATATTTTGCAGCTGAGGTACTGTATTCAAAACAGTTTCCTGTCACATTTGTCTTCACTTTAATTGGTCAGACAGAAACCAGGTTTCACACAGGAAACAAACACTGATGCTAATTTTAAAAAGGAAAACATTGGTTTAAGAGGAATTGTGTAAATGCTGTAAAAACATCAAAGGCTTCAGTTCAAAAATAATCCTCCTGATCTCTTCGGGCACATACAACTATACATATTTCCCCTGCCATAAATGAAAATGATGAAATGTGCTTAAGTTCTGAATTACTTCCTTCAAAAATTTCCACTGGCGCATACAAATCATAACCCACAAACCGCTGTTTTCACAAATAGGAGCCAGATGTCCTTTCCGACGGGCCGGTACCCCCAGGTACTATGGAATAAAAACATTATAGGTAGCAGGGTATTGTGCACTGTACATTTCTTCATGGCTTGCGTTGGCAGTGCAATTGCCAGTGGTTATTATTCTGGATTTCTGAACACTGATGGTTTTTGCCAGACTATAGGAATGAAGATTGTGGGAGGAATTATAAACATGGCTATGTGCGTTCAATCACAGCAAGGACAAAAGGGGCAAAGAATGTGTTTCTCAGCTGTATGAAAGCCCGTTTCTAGTATGGTGAGGTACACAGAGCTTTGTAGTACTAAGAGGTAAGTATTTCCTCCAGGAGACTGGATCTTTCCTAGTTCTTCTTCGTATGAAAATAGTGGGACAGATTAACTGCAGTGGTCAAAATTCACATGCAGCAAGAGATGAAGGAAGCTGTCTGACAGCACCGGGGTAGATCAGACCACAGTGAGGGTGGGGTAGGGGCAGGCGGAGGACAGCGTCAGCATCCACACACAGTCACAGCCCTTGCTTAGTCTTGAAAACAGAAATACTGAGATGTCCAAGGAGGAAAGAGGGTATGCACAGGGCTCTTTCTGGAATCATTTTTTGGCTTACGCTAGTTGGTTATGGCATCTTCTGCAGCACTTACCCTGCACCTACAGCCCCAACAGCAGAGAACCACTGACACAGATCCTCTGGTACTCCTTCCAGAACTCACTGGGTACAGAAGCTGGGGGATGAAGAAACATCTGCACGTCTTGTAGAAAAGTTTAGGGTCTGGAATCTCAAGGGATAAATACTTTCCATTTTAAAATCTGCTTAATACCAGTAAAAGTGACTTACCCATTCTCAGCATCTTCACAAAATGAATATTTGCGTTTCCTCTGTGGCAGCCACCAAACATTTTGAAATCCTATTCAATATTTTGCGGTGTGTAGATATAGAGTGCTTGTCCTGCAAGGCACAGAGTGCAGCATGTGCCTGCGAGAGGTGCATGGCGGAGCAGTAACGTTCATCCTCCTGTGCCAGGTCACATTCTGTATCTTTTGCTGTTGCTATTTTCCAAGCTGCTTCTTGCTTTTGAGTGCATGTGCTTTGTGTTATTTCCTCTCTGACGCACTGGATCTGCCCAGCACCTTCCCTAGGCATTGACTGCAGCCCAGTTTAGCACGGGTGTGGTTTGCATGGCTGCCTACTGCTCCCTACCTGCTTGTGTGACTCAGCAGTGGGTCCAGATGCAGCTTCCCAGCCTTAGACCAGCAGAGGAGCACATGTGATGGGTGTTGGAAAGGACACGGACTTTGCTTTCCTGAATGACTGAGGGGTGGAAAAATCTCTTTTGGAGGTGACTGGCTAGCAGATATCTTGCTTGGAACATCTGATTAGTGCTAGGATTTTATAATGATAGTCAGCATGTATTAGGATGTCCCAGGCATGATGTGTGTCCGTCCTGTCCCCATCCTGCCACACCCACCCGCCCCAATTACAATACCTTTCAGCTTTAAATAGTTGAGCTAATTGCTCTTGGCCAGACCTGGTGAGTCCAAGGCATACATATGTTCTGCTTAGCACAGAAGCAGGTGCTTGCCACCTCTCAAGCGTTAATCCTTTATCAGCAAAACTCCACTGTGCAAATTACTTTCAGAGATGAAAACAAATGTTTTGTAGTGACTTAAAGAGAACAGTAAATATTGACATATGCTATCTCCCTGTCTCTGCAGAGAAGTCTTAAAACATGTATTTAACTTTCCCTGTTCTCTGCAAGGACCATATACCTTTATGCGGTAAAATTGCCCTTAACACAGCGATCACTGCATTTAGTTTTAAGCATCAAGACACATGATGCAGTTGAAAGTTCTTTAAATTGTGCAAGTAGATTAGCTATCTAACAATGCATTATTTCTTTTGCTTTTGTTGAAAAGCGTTTCCTTTCTCAACTAAATTGTAATGTGTTGTTAGATTTACTGTATATGCTCAATTGCTTATGATTAGCTGACATTTATTATTTCATGAGTGAAAATTTGCCATATACGTGAAATACAGTTTTCTTCCTTAATTTGAGATTTCTCTTTGGAAACCCTTTTCTTGGAAATACCAATTGCAGCGAGCGATTTTTAAGTGCCATAAGTCCTTGACTTACGTGGTCATAGATTTCCTCCTCCAAAGTTAACACTCAGGTTTTTATATCATTTTTCTAGTTGATCTAACACCTGGAGCATATCAGCTGTTGGATATATCCAAGTATTCATTCTGTATAGTCCAAAAAGCATTCAGTCTGTATAGTCCTATAGTCTATTCTATATAGTACTAAAATCTGTAAAAGATTTTATTTTTACAGATGGTGCCGTGATGTATCTCAGTAAAACACAAGCCTTCAGTTAGTCTTTGAAGTCCTCCAGCACAACTTTGTTTCTGTTATAAGCCTGGTTCCCCCTACCATGGTGCTAGGCAGCGTCACTGAGTTGTTTGTCTGTGTCGCAGTCCTTCCCCGGCAGTCCCCATACACACAGATAGTGGCCTCACCCACAGTAATTCAACTGCTTATGATAAATGTGCAGACCGCTTTGCAAGTTTCTCATGGCTTCGCCCTGGTAGGAAAGTAAGAGAATAAGAACTTTGCACATGACTGTATAATCTTCCAGCTTCCTATTCTGTCAGCTCTTCATTGTGCTCTCCTTGCAGTTGTCTTTATCTAAAGCAGGAATGTGTTTGTTTTTTGAAAGAGCCACTCACATCTATATGTTACAGAAATAACATATGAAGATGCCTTTTCGTATTAACTACTGAATTCTATTTTTCTGTCAGAGAATGGGTTTCAGTTTTTAACAGCTGCAACATAAAAAAGATACCCAGATGGGCCTTTTCATTTTCTACTTCCCTTGCCACAGACTGTACTTTCCATACTTTATTTGGAAGCAGAGAAAAGCAGTTGGCTGTGTTCTGTAAACTTGCTAAATTAAAGATGATAAATCCTCGTATACAAACTGAAAAGGCTGCTGAAATGAGTGTGATTCAACACCGGCTTTTCATTCTAGAATAAGGAGCTTGTATTTGAAAATAGGCTGCAAATAGATTGCAAACCTACTGGAAAGACAAAATGTATATAAATATTTTTCTACATACTGATTTTAAGGCAGCTAAACTAAAATGCTAATGCACTGAGCAGAACACGCCGCTTTAATAGGAGCAATGCATTTCATTTCCCAAGGAACTTTTGACACCTGCGTATTGTAATCCTGATGCTTTGAAGGCAGCATAAAAGTTGTCTAGACTGTTTTTTCACTACATGAATATACTGCGTTTCGTTGGAATGGCTCAGGAGACATGGTTCTCTGTATCACAGTGTTTTTCTGGACACTTGTCGGACACACTCACTGGCTTCACCCTTTGCTGGGATGAGCTGGAACAGCTCTCTGGATTTCGTATTTCAGCGACAGGATCTGCCTTACAGTTTTATACAAGAGGGTCAGTGGAAACTAGAGCAGTTCAAACTTAGATCCATTGTCTGCTCCCAGTGAACTCCTTGTAATCCAAATGAGGAAACGATTCCACGTAGTACAGCTGCAGTGCCAAGAGTTTAAAATGCCGGGTGAATGCATTCACAGGTGGGCTTATCTACAGTCTATGCAGCACATATGCATTCATAAAAGGTGGAAATGCAAGTGTCATGTTTATGTGGTGCAGGGAGTCAGAGACACAAGGCTGTCAGCTTGTTGGACATTGTAGTCCCTCTGCCTTGACTGGAGTGAGCTCCAAGCAGGTGGAATTCATCAATGTGCAGAAGGAAACTAGTCTGAATAGGTGCCATTATTAAAACGGATTTGCAGAAGCCAGGTCAACTTTAGAAAAACAGGAAGCCTTTGAGAGGAGTGGGAAAAACATTGTTCAGTGTAGATTAAAGTGTCATTTTTTCTCCCCTGGCCGCACATGCATTGGTGAAGGGCAGGAGAGCAGGAGCGGTGGGGCAGGAGCAGTCGTGCCGGGTGGCCGGTGTGGCAGCGCCGAGCTGGGGTGAGGACGTGCTGAAAGCAAGAAGCTCTGCAGGACCGGGCAGATCACCTTCTTCTCCAAGCTTTCAGGCTCTCCCAAGCCCCGCACAAGCTGAAGTGGACACACACTTCCACTGCTTCTCTGGCAAGAGATAGAAACCGAGCTGGCAAAAGGCCGGAGGCTCAGAGGAGATCGGCGCAGCAAGCTGTGTGCTATCCATGCAGAGAGGCGTTTTTTTAAGGAACTGTTGTTTTACAGTGTTGTTTTGTTTCCTTCCCTTCTAAACACTGGTTCTGCTTAGGAGAGGGGAGCGAGGAAGCAAAGGCCGTGATGCTGGAGCTGAACCCTTGCCAGGAGGAGCGGCAGAGCCCTGCAGGCCCGGCCGTGCCCTCCGTCAGGGCAACCAGCAGCCCTCGTCTCTCCCCGTGGCCGGTCAGAGGGCTTCGCATTGCACTGGTGATGTCTCTCATCACCCCGTCTTTGTTTCCAGTGTGATGTCAACTCTTTTGGGGTTAGTCCTGCCACTTCCGAGGTCAAAACTGGTATGGTATTCTGAGACTTGCTATGGGAAGGGGCAGATCGCTGCAGCCAGTAGTGGTGGAGGTTCAGAATGGTCTCCTGCAGCTTTGGGCTGGGTTTAATTCCATTTTAACAGCAAACCACCTTGGTATAAGGTCTACTTAAGGATAAACTGGGATTACTGTCTTACACTGAAGGGCTTGGAAATGTGCTGTGCGCTGCTGGGAACGGTTCAGTGCTGCTTGTGTCTTGAAGTAGGAAAAGACCTGACATCAGTGCTGAAAACTCAGTGTACTTCGCTAATGCTTTTCTAACCTCATCCTCTTAACCCCAGCACGTGCGCATACCCAACAAACAAGCACACACTTGACCATGGTCTCTGCTGTCTTGAGGAGAGCTGCTCCTTGGCTCCTTGGGGAACTTCAGTCTCCTTCCCACTGCTCCCTTGACACAAAGCAGCCGTGCCCCAGCTCAACCCACAGGCTCGGCGAGTGACAGCTTCGTGTTTCTAGGGGATGTGCAGAGCAGCTGGGGTGCATCACTGCACGGGGCCTGCTGGGAACTGCAGCGTTCAGCTGGTAGGGAGCCGTAATCACGGCGGAGATGTGCGCAGATTATCAGCCCTAAAAATCACGGGGAATTGAGGTTGTGGGAGGGGTTTGGGGAAAGAGCCAGTTATGAAAATGGCTTGATTTTTAAGGCATGAGTCACACCATTTATTAAAATAGGCTTTTGTACTTTCTAAAGCCTCCTCAGTTCCGTGAAACCAATGTAAAGCTAATGTTTTTATCTCTGCTGTGCATCAGTCTCTTTGCAGAAGAAAAGGCTGTTTGAGCCCTGTGCAAATCCCAGTATTTTATGTCAGAATTGGAAGCTGAAAGAAGATTTGCATGGACATTGCAGTTTATATTTCATATATTTGGACAGAAACTGCAAAGCAGCCAGGCGCAAGAACTGCCAAAGTTGCAACATTAGGTGTTCACAGTGTGAGAAATGCCAAAATAAATAGTCTGATTTTTCTCTTCTTAACAGTAATGCAAATATGGAATGACCGTCTAAAAGCTTTGCTCATGAAGTTTGCAAACTCTATGGATAAATAAGGCAGTAAACAAATAATTGGACTTATTAATTAAATGGTCATTATCGGTCATGATCCAAAAACAGATGTGTTTTCATATAACTAAATAGAGAGTAATACATCTTGGAAATGAGAATACCAGCTCTGCTCATTGGTGTGAAGCAATGCTCTGCAGGGGAAGGAGGATGCACAGGGCACCTACACAAATTGTTCCCGGCTTATGCTTTTAGCACAGTACAGTTGTAGTAACGGTTACTGTGGGCTGAGATGTACAAAAGGACAACAGTAAGTAAAAGAAGGGGAGTGAGGCTGTGATGATGAGCATGTTCTGAGATCTGGACTTCAGGAAGGATAAAGAAGCTCTGAGGAGAACTGGAGGAGGGGTGAAAAATGAGCCTGAATTTAAGGGGTGTTATTTATTCAGCTGATAAAAGATATGTTTGAGAGTTGGCTCCAGCACTTCACAGACTTCTTTACAAAGGTTTCTGACAAGACCTTACGTGACTTTCCAAAAAGGTGTTACAAAGTCCAGGGATTAGAAGTTAAACATGTTCAACCTTGAGTTAAGCCTTTATTGCCTAGCAGGGAAAGTAACTGGGACAGCGCGTGAGGGGAAGAGTAAAGTGGTCATTACAGGCTGCTTTAGAGTAAGATTAAACTGTATTTTTGTGATATTAGAAAATAGTTTGTAAATTCTGCTTCTGGGAGAAATTTTGTGCCCTGTGTATGTGGGAGATCAGACTGGTGGGTTGTGACTGTACCTCCACAGCTTGACATCTGTGACCAGGAAGTAATGTTCATGCCTTTCCCTCTTGGACCAGAGCTTTCTTTGTGCATTTTTATGATTTTGGAGGTTGCCAGTCACCATATATTTTCTTTATGCTCTTTGGTACAGTTTATTTCTGTTTCATAAAGTGCACATCGTAACACGAACATGTCGCCACATGAGTACTGGTGAATTAAACTGGAATGAAAAGCCATGAAATCACCCCACCTTCCTCTTTACATCACCCTCATCATGTACAAAATCAGTTCCTGATACCTGCCAGCCACAGCCTGACATTTTAAGACAAACTGAAGTGGGTGCAGGTTTGCTTCTCTGTGCTGCATTGTGAAGAGCAGCGAGCTAACTGAGGAACAGTTAAGTCAGTCCCTATCTGCAGGCAGCAGCTTCCACGAGAGGCACAGGAACCTGGAGCGCGAACCCAGTCAGCCACGACAAGTTCATCTGCTGCAGCCTCTGAGTCAACACTCGAGGTAACAACCTCTGAATTACCTTTAAAGAAATCCCTTCTGAGCAAGTCTGTGCAGCGCTCTGAGCTTTCTGCAATCAGCTTTGAAAATGTTTGCACTCCTACTTTTCTCTGCTGATTTCAGCAAAATGCCGGCTGTTGAAGCGGGTTATTGAGCACCCCTGCCTGCTCTGCTGCCTCTTGGCTGGCACGTACTGAGCGCAACAAAACCAACCTTCTGTGTGTGCTCGGTGTCCAGTACTCACATACTCATGATTTGCGCCAGCTGCTTTCCTCAGGAATGAGGGCATGCACATCTCCATCCGAGAAGCACTTCAGAGACAGCCTGCACTGGTGGCTGCCTCCCCCTCCTCGACCTCTGCTGCTCATCTGTAGTCTGGACATCCCTTTTTTCACAATGTGCCAGATACACTCAAGCAGAGTCCCAGCATGGACATTTCATCCCACATCATGCATAAGTCAGAAAACTGACGACTCAAAAAAAAAAAAGGTCCCATGGGTCACACCAATAATTTTGGTGAGATATTTTATTTGATGATGTATGTACAAGGAGGTGGTTTGAGCTAAGTATGCCTGTTTATTTTTTAAGCCTCTCCTTAAATTTACATAAATATTACCTTTTAGTCAGGGAATATGCATAAAGTTACATGGTGCTATGAATGCATTATTTACTCAAACTGAGGATGCAAGCTGTTGTTCTAACATTCTCACATGAAATGAGAACTATTAGTTGAAATGAGGAATTAAACTATGAAAATCAGTGAGCACTCCAAATTCTGCATTCATACTACTTGTTATAAGCACTGGGGCTACAAAGCATTTGTTGTACAAATCATATACAAATATTCTGCAACATGCAATAATTGTTCTTATCTTTTACATTTGTCCTCATTTATTGCATAAAAAATCACCCTTCTGTGGAGTAAAATAGTTACAGCAGGGATGAATTACTTCAATGAAAGACCTGAGCTTCACTATTGTAAGCATATAATGTTACAATATTTCAGTCAAAACAAGTATTGTTATTCTAAAATATGCTCCAGTATCATGGCATAAAAAAGGTTATATTAGGTAGTTTCATGGTCAATAATTATTCTAGAATTTCAGTGCTTTATGGTGTCTGCAACACAAGCGTGTGTTGATCTCTGATTATCGTAATTTCTGAAGACTGTCAGAGCACTTCAGTTAACAGCACAAACAGAACAGAATTGTTTTACTTAAGAGCTGCAATGTCATAATATTTAAGTTGAATCAGAAACCATAGTGATATTTCTTATATAGCAAAAAATTGGTAGCAGTAATTCTACTTCCAGGGATTTGTGGGGCCCCCTTTCATTTAAGATTAAGATCCCCAATAGCATGCTGACTACGTAGTGCTTGTCTTTTTAAGTTTCAGTGAACTCTTTGAGATGTCATCACAAAAAATGAAGTGGTTTTTTGTTTTGTTTTGTTTTGTTTTTTGTATTTGCATCAGGTTATTCTAATATTGTGGTATTCTATTGCTAGAATACTTGTTTTGTCAGTGGTCTGAATATGAGAGTGGTGGCTAGGAACACCTACTTGTTAACTCTGCCTCTGACAGCAAATCCTTTTGTGGATGTAGGCAAGTCTCCAGATCTCTCCTCCTCTATTTCCGTTCTTCAAAAATAGTGATCGTTAGTAAGTCCTGCTTAATAGTATGCTGTATGTGTCCAAAGTGATGAGCACAGCAGCAGTGTGTGCCTGCAATAATTAAGGTGTCAGAACACACTAACAAATTGCGTGTGGTGCTAAATGGGGCTTAGCAAAGCCAAGTGGCTCCTGGAAGATGCGTACAGCTGATTCAAGGAAACAACAGGTTCAGCCCTGAAATGAAGCCGAGTAAAGCCAAGTGGCGCTGGCTCTTCTGAAGCTCTCAAACAGAATCAGCCGGTCTAGGTACCAGGGGTCTGTTGTGTAGACGGTGCTTGAAACATTGCAGGCTGCATGGCACATCATTTCTGCTTTATTAATGAAAAAAAAAAAAGGTAGAATTTCAAAGGAGGAGCAAAAGCAACATTACAAAGCACCATGCAAAATGCCGTGCAGCCTACGCCGCGCTGCAGGACTCAGGCAGAAGCTCAGTGTGGCAGCCTGGGCATAGGCACATGCAATTCGGGAAGCTCCTGTGTCCTGATTATTCCCTGTGTCCCAAAGGCAGAAGGTCCATCTGTGCAGTGTCCCATCTCTGGCAGTGGCCCAGGCAAGCAAGAGACAGGCTTCTCTAGGCTTCTCTGCAAGATGGCCTTACGGTCTGACCCCATATGGCACCTTCTGTGTCCATATGGAGGGCTGAGCCCTGAACATCAGAGCTAGGCCGGCCTCATCTTTACTGTCTGGTCAGGATAACTTACTTTGCTTCCCTGACAAGAATATGGTCTGTGAGACCAGGAGCTGCTGCGGAAGATGTCTGGGCTTTTTGCTCTTTGAGCCTATTCCTCCAGCTCACAGGTGTCAAACGGCATAGTGGACGTGCATGTCTAAATACAGCCTTTTTTGCAAGGCTATCCTGTATGTGGGGCTCCTGATACAGAATCTTAAGGTATTAAGAAGGGATGAGTATAAGGAGTGTGCTGAGGGATGGGAAAGAAGGGATGAGACCATGAAACAGCATGTTGAGGGCTGCAGGCTGCAGATCTGGCGCAGCGCCCTGGGTTTTGCTGCTTTTGGACCCCAGGTGCTGGGCAGAGCCGAGAGCAAGGCAATGGCGCAGAGTCTGCGGCAGAGTCTGAGGCCGAATGCCTGAGTCATGTTCTCCGAGTGTCAGGCTTGGCTGACGTCTGAGTGCATATCTATGTTGTTGTTTATACATTACATGTAAATACGTATAACCTACCGGTCCTCGTTATTCAGTATTGGAAGAAATGCAGTTTATAAACTAGGTAAATCCAGCATCTAGATCCTTCATGGAAAAGATCAACAGTGGGAAGTCATTTCTGTGGAATGTGATCAGAGAAGCTAAGTGAAGACGAAGAAAATGCAGCCGAAACATCTACTGCAGCTATTTCGGATCCTGCAGCACTAATGCAGGGACTGCTCAGGAGAGCTTTTCTGACATCCAGCCCTGGAGGAGTCAGAGCACTTTAGGGACCTGGCACAGAGCTCGGTCCAACTCGGTCCAACATTTTATATCGCTATTAAAAGGCAGCATCAGCAACAGTGAACACGCAGACGTTGCGGTGATGCTGCAGTCTGCGGGCACACTCAGTACACCAGCAACCTGGGATTTGCTCTCAGTGTCAAAACAGGTTGTAATTAAGACTTCTGTTCATTATGTTAGAAATGATTTTTGGCCGGGTGCCTGTTCCCAAACCTTGCGTATCCGTGCAAAGGAGAGGAAGTGGAGTGCAGGAAGTGTCTGGGACACCGTGTCTGTGGTGGATAAGACAGAGGAAATACACAGGTCTCGCTTTTCTTCTGCCCCATGGCTCTGATGGGGGCAGGCAGGGCGGCCAGCTTCTCGGGGCTGCCCGAGACCGAGACGTTTGCACAAAACTCGAGGGAGGGAGGGAGGTAAGTCTGGTCTGTAGTGAGCAGCAGCACCGCATGGCATACAGAAGGAGCGTGCGTGGAGAGGGGCATTACACAGCTTGTCACAGACAGATAAAGTGCTTCCATTTCCACTTGACAAAAAGAAGTGCTTGTCATTAATCAAAGTACTGTAAAAGATTCCTCGCAGCCATGGCCACTGAAGTTCCTGCTTTGTGACTGACTCTATAAAAGTGTGCCCGTTGAAGCCACCTATGTGAAGCTGACCACCTTGCTCCTTTCCTGAGCCTACAGCAGGGAGGGGAGAGCTGCGAGCGTCCGTTCCTCATGGGAAGGCACACATAGGTACACTCAGATTTCAGTCCCACCAAGCACTTCTACCTGTTTCTTTTTCCAGTGTCCAACAAGCACCATTTTATGGACAGCAATTTGCTCTACCAGTGCAGAATGAATTTCCGCCGGCGGCGGCGATTAATGGAGCTGCTCACCGAGAAGTCTCGCTTGATGCCAGAAAGCCATGACAGCCCCTTTTGCCTGCGCAAGCAGAACCATGACAACAGAAAGCACACCAGTTTTCTCTCAGGTGACTCACCAAATATACTGCTGTCTGTAGAGTGACTCCATGCGATGCTAAACATCCTTTAGCATCCTTTTTGCGTGAGGGATTTCAGTGTTTATCTGAAAAAAGCAGCACAAGATATCATGTGTCCCTGTTCACAGGGGTTTTCCTTTCACTCAGTTTACCAAATATTTAGTTCTCTGTGGCAGTTTTGCTCCTGTATCAATAGTATCTCAGTTGCCAATCAAAAATTAGTGTCCATGAACAAACATAATAGATTAAAATCCCCCCAAGCCCAAATTAATTTGCCATATATTCTATGCTGGTTTTGATAAAAGTGAGGGGAAGGGGTCCTGCAGTGTTTGCTTACAGCAATATCAAGCAGGAACTGAAAGAATAAGTGGGAAGTAGAAAAACTTATTTCCCTGTATTGAAATGCCTCCTAGAAGATCCTGCAATGGGAGCAGTTCAGCGATCATGTTAGCTGTGATGCCACCATACTCAGGCAGTGACCCTTCTATGTACAACACCCCTTAGGAAGGTGAAAGCATGGCTCATTGCTAGTATTTTAAAGAAACCAGAGAAATGCATTTAATAATTGACACCAGTTCCCCTTCTGCCTGTATTTTCTTGTGGCATGCAGTGAGTCCCACCAAGGAGATAAAGATTGTGTCGGCAGTGCGGAGGAGCAGCATGAGCAGCTGTGGCAGCAGCGGGTACTTCAGCAGCAGCCCGACGCTCAGCAGCAGCCCCCCGGTGCTCTGCAACCCCAAATCCGGTAAGCTCCAGCGTCGCTTCAGATGCACAGGAGACAGGCACAAGCATCTGTTTGGGGAGAAGGGGATGTGAGGAATGCCTAGCATCACATCTAGGTTTATCTTTTCAAGGATAGAATAAAAATTCACAGCATCATGGGTTTTTAAGGCGGGGGGGAACTGTTAGCATCACCCAGCCTGAAGTCTTGCCGAATGCAAGCCAGACGTCTGCCTCCCATAATCTCTGCACCAAGCCCATAATTGTGGTTGGAGCTGCAATTTATCGCTTAGGAGGACATGCAGTCAGAGACTCAGCTTCGCCTCTGCACTGCCAAGCCCTGGGCCGACTCAAACCTCCTCCTCGAGACATTCCTTTGGTGTAAGTCATGGAGAGTTTAACTGTCCAGTGGCCACGGGAGTTGCTATGAAATAATACAGCTCAGAAAACAGCAGCATCTAAAACCAGAGAAAGCATTGTTTGAGCTTGTCAGAGACCATTTCAACGTTTTCGTTTGTTTAGGTCTTACACTGGTCTGTCTGGGAAGGTAAAAGTAGTGGTGAAGCTTATTTTCCTTTTGAAAGGATTTCCTATCCCACTGGAAGATTAAACACACCCATTCTTCCACAGCTTGGTTAAAATTGTTTCTTATTGTACATCTGTGAAGGAGAAAACAGACTGGGATGGATGTTGTTTCAGCCTCTCTATTTCCCTCAGAAAGAGCTCTGAAGTTCAAAGTCCGTGCTGCCCTTTGTGCTCTTTATTATTTCGGATTTAGTATAAATGTCCCAGTTCTGCTCGGGATGGAGAGGTGCACACAAACAATGGCCAGGAGGTCTTTTGGGGGATTACTGCGTGTTTGGAGGTGGGGACACCTACACCATTGTGCAGGCGTGTGGGGGGGTTTCTTTGCCCTGCACCAGCCTGCTAAAGGGAGGTGGGAAAGCAGTGGTCTTGCACGGGCATGGGCATGCTGCAAGGGACTGGCTGCTGGGTCCCTGCCGATGGCGTGGGGAGCGTTGTGCATCTGGGGAGGGCTTCAGTGGATGCTTGTCAGCTTTGCCGTCAAAGGGATGCTGGCATTTAAAGTGATGACTAGAGAGTGTGTCAAATACTATGTGAATCTTGTTCAAAACACTGACAACTTACGCTGGAGTTGAGTGAGCTGAAGTGCTTTTCATCCCTGTTGTGCAGAATGGCCATTGGAAACACAAGTGTAGCTACAAGGACATTTTCTTTCTGCTGTTACCACATTTCCTTCCCTCTCCTTAGGCTCTGCTGGGAATTGAGGATGAGGGTCTAAATTAAAATAATCTGAAGGACTCGGTGTGATTGCATGACCAGAAGCCATAACCCCATACACCGGACCTGCTGTCCATTTCTGGGGCGTGCTCTCAGTGCTGTTGGTCGTTGCACTCTCAGAGTGAGCTGCTGTTGGGTGTTCAGTGCCACCTTCCCACATGTTTGTCCCTCTTTGAAAAGTGCCACAGCATCGTATCTTGGCAAAATATCTCTCAGGTAAACTGGCCAGAAACACCCTGATAGATTTGGTATGGTGAGCCCTTTGGCCCCAGTACACCATTAACTACATCCTGGAAAATTTTCTGGGACAGATAAAGCAACATTCATGCGCTGTCCGTAAATGTGTGCATTATCTGAAGTATGCCGGCTATTCCATTCATTTATGGTTCTGATTATATACAAAGTGTCAACCCATGAGTAGTGAGAACAAGTTTATTTTAATTCAGCTGATTACGCAACACTGGAAGGAAAAGGATAGGCTGATGTTTCCCTTCCACAAATTATTGTTTTTTTTTAAAAAACACAGTCTCCCTTAGGGTAATTCTTCCCATAGTGCAAGTACAGATCCACACATCATCTTGCAGAGGTTAACATAAGGCTATCAGGTGTAAATGTTATGGAGGAATTCTTAATCGTCTGCTGGACTATAAAGAGATTTTTTCACCAGTAGTTTCCTGCTATCCAGAACCAGAGTATGTTGCTGAACTGTATGTTAATAAACAGAAGACAGAGGCATCTTGTCAGATGAGTTCTGTTGCAGGCAAACACTTTTAAAAAAGCAGGTCATGACTTGACCAGTCATGTAGGAAAACAATCATCAAACAAAATTTCTGAGGGTATAATGAAGGGAGGCATGCAAGGGAGTCCTGCGTGGATGATTTATCTGAGTCTGATTTGTCAACTGAGTATAATGATCCAGGTTTTTTAAGTTGAATGGGCATGCTCTTGTAAGGTATAACTCTGGCTAAATGACGGCTTGTCAAAATCTATGGGAAACAAAAAAAATACTTGTTGGTTTGTATGCTAGAATTCTTGCCGCTCCCTATGAACGCCATTGAGAAACTCATGAATGTCTCAGAATACCATTCGGGAGAAATTTCATCTTCCACCTGTGAGTTAAAAGGCAGACATCATGAAAATCATTTTTCACTAAAGGAAAAGCAGTCATAATTTGAAAGGTGAAGCAGGCAAATACAGTGAACAACGTATATCTTTCCATTGCCCTCCATCTTGTAAAGCATTTACAGACAGATAAATATGGTATGCAGGATGGTATAAATTTGATTTGACAGAACTTCACATTTACTTTGTTCAGGGGAAAATTACTGCATTACATAGCAAGGCAGTGGAGAATCACCTGCAGAAAGTCACTGGTATTTCCTTTCACGTGAAATCCCAGCAAGCTATAGATTAAATGGTCTGTCTCTGGATACGACGGCGTTAGATGACTATGCAGAAACGTCTTTGTTGGGATAATTCCTGAACCAAACTGCAGCAATGTTGCATGACAAAGCCAACATTCCCTGCCTTCTTCCAGGGAAAATCCCATCCCAAACCAAAAAAAAGTTGGTGGAAAAAGTGGGGATTCAGAAGTGACAAAGACTCGCTTCTTGGGCTGGGAAAGGAAGGAAAGGTAACCAAGCTTTCTTGTATGTAATATAACCTTTCTTCAGAATTTTCTTGTCACTGAATTCTGGGATTCCAAACTGACTCAGATGAAATAGTGGAGAGCACGCAATGTGCAGAGGGAGCCTGTAAGAAAAGTGGCTTCATGCCAGGGAGGTTGGCCACTTGTTTCAACAGTGGACACAGGAACAGCCACTTCTGATATTTGTGGTAGTGTTTAGTGGATCCCGATTGCAGACAATGAACTCTGTTGCCTGAATGCCCCCATTTTCCAAAGATCTCATCATTGGTCCTCAGAGTTACTCCGCAGTCTTTTCCTTGGTTCTTCTGCTACGTTCAAGCAAGACTGCAAGACGTGAAAGAGTATATGGGATGTGGGACCAAAAAGACATTATATTCCAACATTGTCTTACTTATTAGGAAAAACTCCAGAGAAGAGCTTATATTAAATATTTGTTTATGTACCCCTACAGTATTAAAGAGACCAGTGACTGCTGATGAGCTCTTGATGCCTGGAGCCCCATATGTTAGAAAAACTTTTACGGTACGTCTCTGGTATTTTTCTCTATTTCTGTGTGTTGTATGCATAAGGTAATCCAGACATTTTCTGAAGGGATAGTTAGAGCTTATTTGCGTTTGCTAAGGTTTGTACCTTAAAATCCCTACGTCCGTTACCAGTACTTCCACACATTTCAGGTCTGATTCTGCACTTGTTTATCCTGTCTTTATGCCAGTGTAGTACTGCTGACTTAAATGGGGTGTGAAATTACATAAAGCCAGTAATATTTTTATTATACAAACTCATCTAAACTTTGTGCTCCTGGTTCTACATCCACTGTAGGTGTGGATTATCTACCCAAATTGAAGTTTTCTACTTAGGCATACTTCTTCTTAGACTATGATGGGACAGAAATTTTGATTCAGTATTAGAGAAAGCCTTTCTGAAAAGACAGTTTTGAAGCTAGTCATTGGAAAGCATTGCAAGATAATTGAAAGCAAAAGGCACAGTGCCTTTCCCATATGTGATATAGCAGCCTGTACACAGGCTTTGATAAAATAGTCACATAGTGTCTATTTTCTCTGTGTTGGAAGTAAAAAGGAGTTGTCTTGACCATGTCACGGAGCTGGTGCTCACCTCCTTCTTTTCTCCCTCAAGATTGTCGGCGACGCGGTTGGCTGGGGCTTCGTGGTGCGGGGCAGCAAGCCCTGCCACATTCAGGCTGTGGACCCCAGCGGGCCGGCAGCCGCGGCTGGCATGAAGGTGCGTGGTCAAACCGGGATGCTTTTCCAGGGTGTTTGGGCTGTTTGGTGAAAGTCTTGGGCTGCCTGTACTTGGGCAGTAAGAGGTGCTCATTTCCTGGGCTGAGTGTCTTTCAGTTTCAGGCATTTCAAATCATTGAATTCAGTTGCCTTTTGCCCTCCTCCTGTTTCTTTTCTTCTATCCTTGAGGTTCTTCATAGAATGATAGAATGGTTTGGGTTGGAAAGGACCTTAAGGATCATATACTTCCAACCCCCCTGCCGTGGGCAGGGACACCTTCCACAAGATCAGGTTGCCCAAAGTCCCATCCAGGGACTGGATGGGAAGGGATGGGAAGTCTTCAGGTCCCTTTTCCATGTTAAACTCAGCCCTTCATTCCAAGTTGCTTACTTGATCTTTTCTTTTTTTCTTTTTTTTTTTCTGTTTTTGTTATTTTCACCTCTTTCCAACTCTGCACAAGTTCTAGCCTCCCTCCCCTTACTTTGCAATTTATTGCAATTTATTGCAAAGTGGTTGTTATGCAGCTTCTACACTTTGCTTGTCTATGAAGGTGAAGACATACCTATTCACAGTGAAGTTAGTGTAACCCATTGTTCACTGTAAAGCAGTTAAAATTCAAGGCATTTTGGAAAGAAGAACGCGTGACACGTTCATATTTCATGAAGAGTCGAAATGCTTTTATACATGATTTAAGAATAAATAAATACAATTTCCATGTGAAGGCTTTTGTACTGCTAATGCAGAGCCCACTGACTTACCTGCTGGTTTGGATCATGTCCTGCATATATCTGTGAATTAGTCACTCTCTTGTACAGTGGGAAAAATAAAAGCAAAGCATTATGCTAAGAATGTATAAAAGCAAGAAGGGGAAACTAGCTGCTACACCTACTCCAATGTCCAGGCTGGGCCAGATGTAAATGAGCAGCTTATGTCATGTTTTCTTGTATCGTAACAACACAAGTGAAGGTTTCAGATGTATTCCACAAGCAGCCCAGTTTCCCATTAATTTTATTAATTTATTTATTTATTAATTTTGTCCTGCCTTCTAATCCATCTGCCCTTCCCATTACACTCACCCATGTATTCCTACCCACCCGGCATATGCCACCTGTCCTGCCCACTGCATGATGCCGGATATCACATGGCACCTTCCTTAATTAATATACAATAGGAGTTTCTCCTCTCGAGCTGCTGATTTTTTATGAAACTTGCAAGAGTATTCTGTCTTTGAAACATTTACTTCTCTTGAGTAAGGGCAGCCAAAGCCCTCGGAGGCTGCAGAGCCTGTTGGTACAGGCAGCACCTGACACATCCTGCTGGCAAACAGCTCCATTCCTGAGGGAACTGGATTTTTTAGTATGTTTTATACAATACATAAACATAATACACATTTACAATTTTTATATGAAGAGTATTGTTTTTAAAAAGTATTCCTGCCTAAAATATACAGGACGAATTTAAAAATAGTGTTTTTATTCCTGTGTATGTTCTACATTCTGAAATTGGGAGTTCAGTACTTTACAGCATCTTCTACTCTCAGAAATTAGCAGCTTGCAGTAGAGTAGATCTATTCTGAAACTAGACTTGTAAAAATAATGTTGAAGTGTCATATGTATAATCTTAGAAATTTCACTTCTGAACTTCGCAGCTTAGGGCTGTATATAGTGGGCTTTGGGCTTTAGTTTTGGTTTTGTGCTGGCAGCCCTGCACCTATGCACTAGAACGTTTGAGTTAAGCCTTTTTTTTTTTTTTTTTTGTATTGCACCTCTGAAACTAGTTTTGTGTACCAAAACATGTCCTTGTGTCTTCCATTCCTGCTCTTCATGCACTTATGTCCTCTGATGGGGTTACAGAGGTTTAACCGATCCACTCATGACATAAGAATATAAGACTCCCTTGTCCTAGTGAGAGTAAATGGTATTTTAGACAGTAAAACTGGGATATATTGCGCTGAATTTGCACAAAGGATAGATTTGATTATTTGTAAACATTCTATCTTTATATAAAACCCCTTTTCAAAACAGAATTGTGCATGAAACTTTATGGCCATATATTAGAAGAGTACTTGTTTAGACACCAAAATTGGTGCCCCATTTTCAGAAATACTGAACACCTTTAGCTCGTGGTGAAGATACGCCAGTTTCCTTTGAAAATAAGTTTTTTTTTGTTGAGGTGTTCCCATGGCAATAGGTATGTAAATTATAGCACAGCATTTGAAATTTTTTAAAATCTCTGTCACTTAATCCATCTGTTTACAGCACTCTTCAATCTGGCAGATTTAAAGGAATCGTATGACAGGCTTTACCATGACAGCTCCTTGAAAATAAACCTTCCCCTGTGTAGAAGCTGCAGGTGGGGCGTTTTGAAAATAGACTGTTCAGTGCTGTAACTTCTGGTGGCCTGGTGTAGGAGGCTTTTGTCTGCCAGTGCTGCTCTGAGCGCTACACCAAAGAAATGCTAACAAGCAAAGTTGGCTATGATGAAAGGGCAAGAATTTGAAGAAGAGCCAAGGCTTGGTGTTGCAGTTTGTAGAAAAGTTCTTGGCAGTAGCAGCAGGGTTTTTCCTCCTTAGGAGATGTATCCAGTGTAATCGTTTCTGGACATGTCTTTATTTGTAAAGCTTGTTATTTTGCACTTATCTCTCTTGGAGAGCATTATATTCCTGTCTTTGCATTATGCTGGACAAATTGTTACAAGAGGACTGCTGCCTACCATCTCATTGTAGGATCTCACTTTGTGCACTTAATACTGCACTATATATTATATAAAGCAGTAAAATGTTACAGGATCGAAGGACTGAAGGACTCTGTGGTGTCTTGCTTTCGGTTTGAACTTGCCTGGGTTCCTGGCCTGCTCCAGAGCTCTGTGAATGGAGAGTCTCAGTAGAAATTTCAATGAGCTTGCGACGGAGCGCTTGACTACACGCAATGGTTGTGGGTCACCATGGCGTGGAGTGATTGGGATGCCCAGGTCTCCATAATGCATACCCACCTCTGGCGTGGCAGCACTCACCGCCTCATTACAGTGACATCCTCTTCTGCAGTAATTTTAAGACAATTTAATTCTGAGAAAACCACTAGTGCAGTCTGATGAGGAGGTGTGAGAGGGTATTATCTTTGCGGTTTTAAATCTTGATACCTCTCCTGGGCTTGGTAAATGGGATTACCATTTACAGCTTGAGGCTCCAAGTTTGAAGCTGAACAAATAATTCAGTAAATATATTGTCATTAGCTTTATTAAAGTATTTTTAGACCTGGTTTGTTGAAGTGCAGTTGCCTGTGACAGCGTTGGAGGAGCATTACGGCTGTAAGCGCATTAACAAGCAGAAGCTGGAGGCGACACAGGGCTATGAAAGGAGTCAGTGTTGCGAAGCGTACATCCAAGTTATTTGTAGCTCTCTTTTGCTGTCTGCTGTCGTCAGCAGACTGAGAAGGGAAGACAGGAACAGCAGGGTTTTGAAGTTCCGAGGTTGCTTTAATATTCCAGATTGACTGGCTGCAAAAGTCTGTGCGGGTGACACTGCTAAATATTGCCAGTTGTTGTCAGGAAAAATCTTGTCCCCCTTTTTTCAGTGTTTTATTCTGTAAGCTAATTTCTGTTTTTAAGGTACAACTATTTTTGAAAAGTTACACAACTTGACTTCAAACTAGTGACTGAAGTTAGGCATTACACGTTGTTATTTAGCGTGACATCACTGCAGCAGAGCGTGACAAATGTAGCAGACCAAGCCTGGTGTGAGGCCTAGGAGAGAGACAAATTAATCGCCGATTTTGCTGATTATCTGTTCTTCCCTTTGCCTGGAGAAATCAGTGACCAGCTCTAACTTCTTCAGAATGCTGAAGAACATCCAACTCCTTAGATTGATCATGAACAAAGTAATATTTATAGCTGTTACACCTAAGATTTTTATATCATACAAATTGCCAATGGCCATTTGATCTTTTCTACCATATTCCAGTTCTTCTTCATTTCAGTTAGTAGCAGGGGGGTTTGGGAACTATGTATTGGTTGGTCACCAGTACCAACCCCTTCTGCTTGGGGATTACGGTAAACAGCCAGGATCATCTCAGCCTGCTTCTGCTTTCCTGCTGATCATTAAAAGCTGGCAGAGCGAGGAGGTCAGCCTCACAAATTTCTGTCTGTGTCATCGTCTTTTACATTCACAAATGATTATTTCAGGTCTGGGTTCTCAAATGAATTCACTAGCAAGCTAAGAGCCAAATCTCGAGTGCTGTTGAGTAGGCACTGTCTCGTGGAATGTAATTGCTGTCAGGGTCTGTCGAGGCCATCAAGTCCAGTACTCAGATAGGCACTATCTGATTAGTCCACAGAGTCCAAATACTGCCGTGGTCACAAAATATTACAGGCCTGCAACATAAAGAACTAAAAGCTACACTTTATAAGGTGCTGCCTTTGGGGGGCGGAGGAGGGGGGGATCAAAAGCATGTGATATCAGAGGAATTGCCAATGTCTTCAATTCCTGCAATAGCAAGAAATTTGAACTCTGAAATTCTTGGGAGGTTGAATGTACCCCGTGCTGCAGAGAAATGGAAAACCCGCTCCACAGTCCTTGCCAATCTGACCTCAATCCTGGTGATTGCTTAGCTGTTTGACAAGATAACCAGTCAAAAAATCCTAAAAAACCACATTAATTCCCTCTGGAAAAAATACCCCATTGATGGCTGTGGCCAATCTCCAATGTTTTACAGAGTAGTGGGAAAAGTGGAGGAGCATGGACATTACAAGTGAGAAAATTCTTCGTAACTCCTGAAAGCAGCCTAGTGGGAGCTTGAAGATGGGGACTTATAAGTAAGGTACTATGAACATGCTGCCATTTAAACCTCTCTATGAAGCCTAGGGAAGGGAAGATACCTGGGGGACTCTAACCATTTAAAGCACTGGGGGGATGCTTCAGTGCTAATTGAAGGTATCCGAAAGGTACTTCTGCTATTTCATGTGACTGAGCTTTAAATGAGAAGATGAAGTAGGTTTGGATAAATATTTATACTGTGCACTAGCATATGGTGTTGTTGAAGCAGATGCAATTCAGTCTTAGAATTCTTATCTTATCTCAACATGTTACTGATTGTAGAAAAGCATAAATTACATGAGTTGCCATCTGTTTTCAATTACAGCATGAAAACACAGAGGCAGGTTGGTATTTTCCTTTAGCTGCGTTATCAGCTAGCTGCTGAATTTGATAATTACATTAGAGTGAATTCAGAATGAGTGTATTTAGTAATGTGAACACTCAGAAAAAGTTGCTGACAAACTGCTTTCATAGCTTGTCCATAAATAGAGAAGCAGCAGAGCTAAATGTGCATGTGATGAACGCCACTAATGTGGTGCTTGAAAAAGTTGTATATATGTTTCAAACATGTCTCCCTAAGAGAGTGTCTCAATTTTTGATCATGTTTAATTATAAACTATAACATAAAGGTCCATTCTCCTCCATGGAAAAGTGGAAACTGTATGCAAGCACTTAACTGTGACTTCAGAGAAATCTGAAGTTAAGGAATCAGATTTGATATTCTGTTATAAAACCTACTCTGGTTTTGTGAAACCAAGGGACATTCAAACAAACTGTAGTCCCATTGTTCACTTTATGCAGCTCTAACCAGAACTTCGAATTTTATATGTCAATATCCATCACAGAGATGGAGAGAGTGAGCTGAGGATGGTACCCATTAGCCTCAAACAGCTTGTGAGTCGTGCTCAAGAAGAGTGGTTTGTCACATTAATTAGGACATGGTAAGAACATGGTAAGAACATAATGGTCAACATTTGGGGTGCTTTTTTTTCCACTTAGTCTTTAGCAAAATTCTGTTCTAAAAGACTGAAGAAAAATTTAGTAAGACAGCTGTGTTAGTAACATGATGTTTCAACAGAATTTGGAAGAGCTCAAATATTTGTGAATGTGAAAACTCAACTCTGCCATTGACATGAAAAATGGGTTAGTGGCTGGTTGTCCTTCACAACTGTTTAACAGCACGTGTAGCAGTCACCATACTTTCCTGATTGAAGACTGAAGCTGTGCCTGGATTTTCTTTCTCTGTGCCTTCCTTCTCGTTTTGGTCTGTGGTCATCATTTGCTCAAGGAGTTAGCTGGTGAGTTGAGGTGATGCATCTCTAATTGTCCTGAAGTTTCCATCTCCTGTGGGTGTGTTTCATTAACGTAAATGAATAGCTCCCAAATTTTTTAGAGTGACCTCTTTTCAACAGGTTGGACTTACCCTAAAACACTGATAATCTAACTATATCAGGATTATTGTCTTGTGAAAGTATGATAGTAACACAGTTCTCTTCCTGAGGAGCACATCTGAGCACTGCACTGTGTATTCATGGAAACAACATGGGACTCAAGAGATCTAATTGAGCCATCATGGATTTTGGAATCCACTTGCATGAAGTGAATGCCCTCAAGTGCCACTAATTGCAGTTAAATGCTGGACAGAGCATTTCAGGAGCAGCAAAATCTTTTTTAAAGTGAGTACTGGGCAGCACGCTGCATCTCGCACATCTCCTTTTGTCTGAGAGGTTTGTGAATTCAGCTCTCTCAACAAACTAAGGGCTTCTCTTAATGAAGGAAAATGTGATTTTGGGAGCTACATTGTGTGTCACTGCCAGAACTTTGTCTGGTTGCCAAAAGGAGACAAGGTTTGGCAAATCTTTCCTTTGCTTTCATTACAGAATGCTACAAGTGCAACAACGGAGTCCTTATGGCCTTGATCATCCTTTGCATTAGCACAGTGTCTTTAGGTTGATTGAAATCATGGGAAGTTTTCCCAGCGATCCCCCTTTTCCCTTGTCATTGGGAATCCCAGTGCAGGATTTGATGAGCCGCTAATCAATTTCTTTTCTGCCCCTGTGCTGCACCAGCTACTCGGTGTGTTTTATTCCTCTTCTGTGGTAGAAGTCCTGTAACTGTTGGACCTCTGAGAGAGGCAGGAGACTGTCTTGGAGACACTCTACCACTGGCCTGCAAGTTGAACCTGCCCCATGGTGGCCACATGGATGACAAACCAGATTTGAATTCTCTTCTTTAACCAGTCACAAACTCTCTGTGCAGCTGCACCGACTGTTTTCCTACCAGAATACATAGATATTCTTGTAAAGTACAGTGGGATTAGACAGATGGAAAGTGCCAACAAGTCTGTAATAGTAGAAAAGTTCGATGAGTAGATCCATTGTGGTACCAGTACAAATGAAAAAACCTCCAAGTCTGATAACATTTCCTTGTGTTTCCTGGGCCTGTGGTTGAGAGCATATGGTCTAGGTTTCCCAGTCTCAGAACAATTTGTAGAGCCAACTTTACAGAGTGGGTCTGGAGACTCCTGTGCAGCAGTGTTACACCTGCATAGGCTGCACTGAGTTTCAAAATTCAGTTTCTACAATTGCCCTCTTACTAAGCCATCTTCCTCCTTTTGATGATGAATTTGTGTCTCCATTAATACTTTCTTTGTGATGTACCATCCTGCCATCCCTGTTCTGGGGCTAACTAAAGGCTTTCCATCTACACTGCTACCCTATTCTAGTCTCTGCTAGTCTTTACCAAAATTCTCCTCTGCTTTACTCTGTTTTCCACTAATAAATCGTTAGATTTCGGGTATGACATTGAGGTTCTTTTAAAGCCATGATGGAGCCCCTGTGGTCCTCAGACATGTCAGACTTTCATCCTACACTACTATTTTTCGTCATGGAACTCCATTTTTTCTGCTGGTTTCCTTGGTTTGCCTTGCTTCTTCTTCCCCCCCCAGAGCTGTTTAAGGTTTAGTTAGTTTTGAACTGAGGCCCCAGTATTTATACTGAAGTTTTTTTGGATGTTTAGATGAACTCCACTCTTGTGCCAAAGTCTCTGACTGCATGGTCACTACCAAGTAGGCGAGGTGCAGGACTGCGTTCGCTTCAATAGACTATGGGCTTCTGTTCTTCTGAGTCAGTGGACATAAATTCAATTATAAAAAACATTCAGCTGGTTTTGCATTGGACTAGAGGATAGGTGCTTGCTGTGGCTCTCAGGGACTGTGTTACATGATAAAGAAATCAAAGTGCTGCATGTGCTGAAATGTTACCCCCTGAAGTGTAAGGGGAGAGATCTGTTCCCATGCAGCAGGGCAGAGCAGTACTCCAGTGTTGCTCCAGCATGATGTAAACTGCAAACTAGCCCATGCGAAGGAGAACAGAGATAAACTATTTTTGTGATTCTCAGTTCCCTTGATTTTTAGTCCTGATTTTGAAGAACAGGACCCATGTTAGTCACTATGGAGAAAATGTTAATCTACTAAAAGAATTAAGGCAGTGGGAATTCCTATGTAAAATATAAAGGAAGGAATTGCTTTAGCTTTTTGAGTACAAATTTCACCTTTAACTGTGAATTTCCTTTTTTTCCCTAAACTTGCAGGACACAGGTTTAGTACTGGCTTACCCCAGATCTGAATTTTGGCCTACAGATGTCATGAAATGGTATTACATTTCCAATAAGTCTGTGTGATTTTTTCTAAAGACTCTTCGCGCGCACGTGCGCGCGTGTGCGCACACACACACACACGTTTACCAGGCAATAAAATAAGATTCTTTTTCTTTACAACAACTGAAACATTATGCAAATGTAGCAAGTTTCATAATATCTCAGAGGTCTTTCTTCTGCATTCACGGTGATGGAGTTAACATTAGAATTGACCTTTTTGTAGGCTGGCCACCTAAAACGCTGTTGGGCAACAAGTGACCTACTGTACTTGCATCTGTACGTTGGCTCCTTTTCATCAACAGCAAATATGATTCAGAAGAAAAAAAAAAGTCTGCAGGTTTGTAATTGGAGGTCAGGGGATTTTTTACATTTAGTCACATTATTTTAATAAAAAGTAGGTTTAAAAACCCTTGTTGAGTAAGTGGAGTTTTATGGCAGGATGAACCAGATATCTGAACACCCCGCATTTATGAAAGTGCTTTCTTGATTGTTTCTGAAGTCTTACAGCTGTATCCATTCAGAAGGAGAGAAAGCAGTCTTGGTTTCAGCTGCACTGTGAAACAGTGCTGTGCTTGTGTTTTGATACATCTTCCAAATTCCAGCAGGGTCTATAGCCTGTTTAATGGTGAGATTTAGTGCCAGCCAGAACAGCTGTGACCTTACCCTTGCTCGAGGTTTCTTAGGCTCTTGCAGGTCACTCCTAGGTAGCCAGGGCTCTCTGAAGAGTGGTCCTATCTGAAAAACTTAACTCATTGCTGGATTTCTGCAGAGTGGCTAAAATCTGCAAAAAAGAGTTTCATAAAGGTCTGCAAAAAGATATAAAGTAAAAGCCCAGTACAGCAAAATGCTGACCTTTTGAACTGCTTTTTGCTCTTGATTGAGAATTAAAAGCAGTTTGTTTTATTGAGTTTAGTGGTAATACCCATTTCCCTTGAAGCCTTGAAGGGGTCCTCAGGTGGTGCTTCATTGACAGCACTGTGGCCCACGCAGCTTTCAGCCCTGAGTGCTCTGGGGGACACGGGTGCCTTCCCCACACTTCTCGCCGTGCTTTCTTGTTGCTCTTCAAGACGCAAGCTGGCTTCCTTTATTGCTGTAAGCGAATGATTAGGGAAACATGTTGCGTTAAAGCCAGGGCTCTGTTTAGCTAGTCAAACACATGGCGAAACAATTGCACTGTTGTCTGTGAAAACAGAGAGCAGCTGTTTGTCTCGACTGGCGCAGACCACTCGTGCTCGTTGCGGTCTTGATAGAGGAGGGTGCTAGGGATACCCTGCACAGATCTGGCCACCCTTGCCACTCCCATGTCTGGGCTGGTTTAGGGACTATTTTTAAGTAATATGGGCCCTAAACTAACTTCACTCAGTTAATTTAGCCTAACTACATTTGACCTTGCAAGTAAATTTATGTATAAAGTTCTTAATTCATTATGTGTGTTTTTCTTGTAGCTCTATAGTTCACCTATACTATACCTCTAGTGTAGGTGTAGATATATTGGGGAAAAAAAAGAACACTAAAAGGTCAAGCAAAGCATAAAAAGAAGCTATTTATTTCTAAGCTAAGACCTCCTGTCCTTTTGCTACCGATGCAGTGTTGCACCCAGACCTGCCTTCTGCCGTTTGAGTTATCTAACTTTCATGGCTGTTCTGTGGTAGATATCAACTTACACTATATAATAAAAATGCTTGTAAAGTTAAGCATGCAGTCACTGGTCTGCTTTTGCTGATGTGGCTCAGTCCAGCTCGGCTTCACCCATGGGTATCTCCTGTTTGGACTCAGGATGGGCCAGTCATTTAACACCGTTTCCTGGCTAGGACCACAAGAACTAGGGACCTGTATTTCCCTGTTCCCTTGTACCTGATTTATGGAAGATTTGCACTTCAGGATGTCAGGCCCTACCTGTGATTACCCTCTAGGTATCTAGAGGTAGCTTTAATTTACCTACATAGGCAATTCCCTTGGTGGGGCCTTGCCATGTTGGTGTCTGACCACGCGGTGCTTCAGCTGGCGAAACTGGACTGCTGTGGGGCTGAGCCTCACGTGCAAACTGAAATCTGCCTGCTCCAAAACAAGAGTTGTTCTTGTGGGCTTTGTCTGCTGTATCTGTGGAATTTACACAGCAATGGTTTCATTCTATCCCCACTGAAAAAAAAGACTGAAATTCCCGTTGATTCCCACCAGTGTGGATGGAGAGAGGGAGAGGCCACCTGAACCAGTGATGAGACCCACTGGCAATTTGCGCCTGAATTAGTTTTTACATTAATGTTGTTTAATTTCTGATTTTTTTTTTTTTTCAGTTAGAGTTCTATGAGTTGGGAATACTATAAAAAATTTAGGTCCTTTTTTTTTTTTATAAAGAAAAAGGTTGTGCTTTTTGTAAATATCCTATTAGAGAAATTCATGCTTAGGTAGCCAGTAGTGAAGCTTTGCTCAGGCAAACCATGCATACCAGACTGCAGCCACAGATCAAGATGCAGAGCCAGAATTACATGGTTATATTTGCAATGCTATAAATGTGGTTGGTTTTCTCTACCATGCACTGTACCGTACTCTGCTAGTAACCAGTTTCTCGCCCCGTGCTGGGATAGAAAGCCAGCTTAGCAGTGGCGTAAAGATCGAACAAGAAATGCGTCCCTCTAGAGAGAAAATCCTGTGTTTATGCAAGACCTGGATACTTGCCTACTCCCACACCACCCACTCTACAGCCAATTACACATTTGCTAGACATATTTACAGAGCTGAACACACAGCTGCAATTTATTCCGTTTCATGCCATAACCTCAGCTATGTTGAAAAAGATATTACATGATTTTTTAACCTTCCGGTGCCATGCAGTCATCTTTGAATTGTTAGCTTCCAGCTTTGATTTACTGGTCCTAGCAAGAATGCATGAAATCTTAAAAAACAAAAAAAGAATAAAAAGAATAAAAATATGAAAATCTAAACAAATTTTGGGACCTCTGATTTCCATCTCTTTTCTTCATTCCAGTGTGACAATGGAAAGATTAGTGGAGTGGGAGCAAATGCTTCAGTACTGCCTGTATTTGCTTTTATTTAGGAGGTTCGTTGTGTGTCTTGGGCAGCAAGTTCAGCATCTCTGTGGCCTGAGCTGTTTGCGGAGCATGGGGATTCTTGTGCTTTATGGCTGTGGGTCGCCTATTCAAAAAGAAGAGCCCGTGTATCAGCACAAATGCCGGCTGTGTGTGTAAGGCTGTAAGAGTTTATCCCTGTGCCCTCACTCCTCCACCATTTTTCTGCTGCCTCAGACTTCCCTGGGGTTGTTCCTTCTGCCCTAACATCCATCTTGCCATTGATTTCAGTGGCCCTTTCAGTTATCCGAAAACCTATGCTGCAGTTTTTTGATCTAAGTGCAGCCAGGAAGGAAGATCCTGTCTTCCCCTCCTTCCCCCCCCGGCCCCTGCCTTCCCTTTGCCTCCAAGCAGATGCGTATCTATTGCCTCCTTCCTCCAACCATGTCAGGCACATCGGAGAACTTATTTTGCCTGGAGACGAGACCTTTCGCTTGTATATTTTTGCTGGCACAAGCTTAAAACATAGCGGTGCCTTGCTTCGGCTCAGTGCCCTCGAGGCAGCACAAAGGACGGGCTGCAGCAGGGACAGGAGCACTCTTGGGAGGTCGCGTCCTCCTCCCCCTGCGTTGGAGGAGGTTTGGTGTATCAGGATGTGGAGTCCTTGGCCAGGCTACTGGTCCAGCCTGTAATAAACCTCTCCCTACGTTTCTTCTAAAAGTAAGATCTCTAAGCCCCAAGGAAAGGAAACCTGTTTCTCTGGTAGTGTTACCAAGGGTTTCGTGTACTAAACCCCAGCTTTGCATGTGAGTTAGGAGGTGATAATGTGGTAATTAGCTCAAGGGGTTTACTTCAGAAATCTAACAACCACAGGGCAAGCCTACACCGTTACTGCTTGTAAGTAGCTTTTTTTAATGGTAACTGCAATAAGAAGTGGAAACAGTGTCGCTTCTTGTTCCTCTGTGACACAATAATGGCCTTAGAAGGGAGTGTTTACTTTCCCTCATTTCGCAACTCCTTCATATTTCATATTAAAATCTGATTTTAAAAAGCACGTCTCGATTTCCTTCTGTTTGCTTGGGAGCTCCGATGTGCACGGGAGGCGGGGATGGGAGCAGAAATTCCCAGAGTCCCCAGAGGAGCAGGGGCAGTGTGAGGGAGGGAAAATCGCATTTCAAGCATAGTTCTTCCTTTAAAATACTGGAAGCCTGGATGTCCCCTTCCCTCCTTGCTGAAGGCTGGAAAGCTGAATTTCAGATGTTATATGCTTGTAGCACCGAAGTCTTCTGCTGAAATCTGTCAGCAAAACAAGAAAAGCCAAAGCAGATATATTGCCTTTTTAAACAAGTGATAGTAAAAAATGTATTTCCTTTTTTGCTTTGCTTTTTCCTTCTCAGTTTCAGCAGTTTAGTAATATTCACAGGCAATAGCAGTGGACTTACCGGAGGAATCAAGCAGGAAGGTGTGTATCTTAGAACTGGGCCCAGAGTTTTTAGAAGTGGCCAAGAAGCGTGAAGAGCCTGATTTGGTGGGCATCCTATTTCAGACCCCTCCAGGTCACTGACAATTGCAAAACGTTATCCTTCAGCCACGATTCGCACGGGTGCCTGTATTGAGGGCTTCATACTGACAGCATGGCCTGATGTTTAATTGAAGTGAGGATCTTGCAGGTCTCTCCTGCAGATTGCACATAGGAAATACATGGTTTTACTAATTACACATGAAGAATTTTTCTTCTGGAAGATCACAGCGAGTTGCAGAGTACCGTCATGAAACAATTATAAGCCTGAGCTACTCAAACTAGCCGGCTGATCCTTGTCCCTGTAGGATTAGCAGGACATGAAAAGAGCATTTATTTGTAATTATTGAGGATATCTCCATAACAGAAATTTAAGCTGGCTGTTTCTTTAATGGATTAGATTTTAATTTTTTTAAGCAAGAAGAAAAGCAAAAACACCTACATTGGACTGTTCTGGTTTTTTTTTTGTTTGGTTTTTGTTTTTTAATAGTTACATTGTAAATTGTGGTATCAATTTTATTCTGTAACATTGTCAAAATATACTTTTCTTTAGACAGCTCTGAAAGAAGTTATACTTAGAAGCTTTTATTTTAGTTCTTAGGAAAATTGCTTAAGAATTTTCTAGGCTTGAAAATAACTCCTACATTTGCTTGAATTCATAATTTCTATTTGATGCTAGTAAGGTTCAAAAAAAAAAAACCACCATATTTTTCCATATGTTTTGGGAATGTTTCATCTCAAAGTAAAACTTATCTGCCTGACTTTGGTGTCACCTCAGATCATAAGAAGAAATAATAATCAAGCGAGCATGTGCTAAGCTCTCCAGTATGGAAATTGATGTGCTTATGAGCAGAGCAGAGGGTTAAATCTGGCCCTGATTAGCACACAGCTTGCCCAGCAACTGCATGTTTCTGTGCGAGGTGCTAATAACTTCTGGAGCACCTTGGTCCCGCAGGGATCTGGTTTGCATGAGCTGCGAAGTATCTGTGTCAGGCATGGGCAGAGTCCGGGGTGAAATCCTGGCTGAAATCCTGGCTGCTCTGGAGCCCGAGATTAGAGCGTGGCCGGGTTTCACTCCTCTCTGCGGCCATATGAAGGTTTGTGTTCACGCAGTTGCCACACATACAGGCCCGGTCAGGCCTGCGATGGAAGCGAACAGGCCGCAGTGTTGGGGCTGTTACCACCTGGGGCCAGGGCAGCTGTCAGCACCAGGCGGCCCCCAGAACGCTGCCGCTTGCTTGCCCTTAGCGGCGAAGGAGAAAACACGCGTGTGCTTGGAGGGACTTTGCGACCCTGCATGGTCCCCTCACCGCCTGGATAAGGGGGTGAAATACCAGTACTGCTGAAAACCAGCAGCTTTACCACCGTCTTTAAAGTGTTACCAGATCCTCTGAGCAGAACCCTTTGTGCTGGGCTTTTGTTTCAGATTGATGTCCAGTTAACGTGTCTGTGTAATCACGGTCTTCTCCGTCTGTTGTGAGGTACGCTATCTGTGGACTCCGTGTGGCTGCTGCTTGCTTTGCCACCACTTGTTTTTGCAGTTGCACTCACTGCATCTGTACAATTAAATGCTTTTTTTAGGGCTCTTCAAAAGATCTTTGCAATCTTCACTTAAGCCAAATACAGTGGTGCGGACTTCTAGTTCTTCGTGATCTTTCACAATGCCCTCTAAAAAGTATACCTAGAGCAATAAAGGATTTTTGTAAGAATTTTTTAAAATATTAAGTTGAAAAAAGTCCAGAAATCAAGGCGTAGCTTCACAAGGACAGGTGACTAAAGCCTGTACCACAAACAGCCTCTGAATATCTGGGGATCTAGGCTAACTGCCTATCCTAAAATAATATTCCAGTAGCATTTATAAATATTAAGGTCACCCTGAGGCAGACAGCTAAGTAAGAATTACTGACAGCTATGCAATGTATTTATTGAATAATTTGTTTATTAAATATTTTTAACTAAATCATTTGTTTATTAAATAATTTGTCTTGACTTGTGCAATTCCACGCTCATGCCCGTTACTGTTCTCCAAGCTACACTGTCAGGTCTCCAGTATCCCTGTGGAGCATCTCGCAATCCTTCTCACCTCAGCTTGGCAAGACCAAGGTGGGCCAGCAGCCCAAGCTTGCCATGGAGGGGAGACAGCAATAACCAGTCATGGGGGGAAGGGTTGTGCAGCTCACAGTACAGCAGAATCCTCATTCTGGCCATTAAACATTACGGTAACGGTAATTATAGTTCCTCTTCTCACCATCTTCAGTTTGATGTTGAATGCATGTCACATCTTTGCTAAATTCTTTAAGCAGAAGGTTTCCAGATTCTTTCTGGTCAAATTTAAGTCCAAAGTCAAAGTTTTTCTTTTCCTGGGAACACCTGGATTTGGTTAAATCTTCTGTATAAGCCAATGAAAACCCACAGAAAGACAGAGACATACGTACCTTTCCTCCTATCCATACTTCTGTGGGCTGTTGTATGTCAGGCTAGGAAACAGAAATAATTAACAATAAATGTTTATTAATGTAAAAATTATTTTTTTTAATTAAGTCTTTTCAGTGTTACTTAATTTAACTGTTATTGTTTATGTGTTTTTATGTCACTACATTCTGACCAACCAAATGGTTGGAATTTATTATGGGCTTTGTCATTTCTTGAAGTTTGAGGGATAAAAATGGATGGTTATCTCCTGTCAGGTTCCTTGGAGAGCTATGAGGAAACGAGCAATAAAAGGCTGTTTGAGACTCTCTTAACTTCAGTTTATTATCTATTATAGCTACTGATGTGTTGAAAGCAACAGAGAAATTGTACATGTTTATAGTCACAAAACCCTTAGCAGCTGTAGTTATGAGCTGAGCACTTACAGCTTTTTGAAATGTGTTTTTATAAATGCAGCGTTAAATCACTGACATTTTGTAAAACAGCCGCCTTAAGAAAATTCCTGAGATAATATTGGGTTGACATACTCAGCCGGGCTGGTTTGTGGGTACTCACTTTCGCTCCTTTTGTACGACCACCAAGAGAGCAGCGCACTGTGTTGGCTTGTTTGGGGCAGGATTCGTGATAGCCAAAGTGCGCAAAGCAGCGCTCTATTTCATTTCCCCATCCCAGATGCTGCGCTAGATGGAAAACTGGGGTGGGAGAACAAAATGGGCTGAGTCAAGGACACTGCTCCCCTCACCGTGAAGGGCTCAGGACTGTGAAAACCTCTCTCCCCTCATCGGGGCTGTGGGACCTAGAGAATGGCTCCACATTGTTTCATCCCCGAGGGAGCTGGAGCTGGAATTTGTAAGCTTGGCCCTTGGGAGCACTGGCAAAATGATGGTCATGGAAAGAGGTTCTGCCCCTAGGGTGACTGGCTCTTTATTGTCATCTCTTTTCTGTTCCTCATGGGTCTTTTCATGTCATTTTAGGACAGACGTACTTTCTTCTCTGCCTTCTCCACCTCTGTACATTTCCCATCTGGCTTGAGTGGATTTTTTTGTGTCTAATCCTTCCATTGAAAATAGTGAAACTAAAATGCCGTTTGGGTCCAGTGCAAAGGATGGCACGAAGAGGATTGTTGTCAGCCCGTGCACACTGCTGCCTTACTAGGGTCAAGAGCATCCTTTAAAACAAATACATGGGGAATGCAGATGTGTCAACTCTTGTCTTTTGCATAAGAGACTCTTTGGCATCTGGATTGCTGTTCACTGCTGCAGTGCCCGTCCACATTTACATGGTTGCACCCTTGGTGCATGTGGCTGACTGGTCTGGAAGGTCCGTTCCTCTGCCAGGGACGTTCTCTGGAGGCCCCCGAGAGCCCCTCACATCTCCAGCATGCAGATGTATCCATCACCCGCCTGCGTGCCTGTCCCTGGCCAAACATTAGTCCCATGCGTTGGGATTCCAGTAACTCGAGAAGTCTGAGAATAGGCAGCAGCAAAACAAACGTCAACCATTCAACTTCCAAAAATTGCGTTAAGCCAGAAGAGACAATGCTATTTCTGCAGGTCTGTTTTAAATCAACCCAAATATTATTCTGGAGCCAGAGCTATAATTCAGTAAAATTTGATACAATCTTGGAAAGCCATAGAAAGCATTAGGAAATACTGCTTGGAGTTGAGAGACCTATAGATACTGCAAAAATTTGCATTTATACTAAATAGACATATCTCTTAGACACTAATTGAGGCACACTGAAGAGGGTGATGGGTTACCTCTCCAATCAAAAGCCTTAAAATGCAGAACGCTTGGTCTGCATGCAAAAGCTGGTGTTTTCCCAGTGCTACTTGCTGTTGAAATAGCGTATGAACGAATCAGCCGTACTGCCTCGGCAGTGGCCAGGTGGGAGAGCTGACTGCCATACTTTGGTGCTGGTTGAGACCACCAGTCAGGCGGACTTCCAGGATCTTCAGCTCTGCACAGCAGTTCTGAGCTTGAAGAGGTAAGGTACAGGAGAGATTTGCCGTCCCTTTAGGGGTGCTGCTGCTGCTGTTCCTCTGCATAGGCTCAAAGGAGCAGAGATTAAAAACATCAGTAGCATTTTTGATGAAATGTTTTATTTTTGGATTGGCTTTGCTTCCTCTGTAATTTTCCTTAAATGGAACGTTGATAGCTGCATTCTGTACATTTTGCACAAATACGAATTGAGTTTGACCACACTGAATCCCTGTTTTGCTTGAGAGGGACGGTAGCTGATGCACAAAAGTTAAATGACTTGGCTTGTGAGAAAACCTGGTTTAGGGCTAGCAGTGAAAGACAGCAGAGCTGTTTCCCACCTCTGCTGCAGACATTTCTGTGTTGTGTTTCTGGCTAAACATAAAAGGTAAAAATATAAAATAAAGTGTGAGAATTTCTGTAGTGATACACTCTTCATAGATTCTTTTATATAGACTCAAGATCACTTATGAGTAAGATAACCTTCTAGAGAATGCATTGTTTTCAATGAAACATCAGGATGATATTATTGTTGCTTTAGGCTCCATATTTTTATAATTAAAAACACAGATCTAGACACGACACATTTTTGACATTTTTAACAAATACTATAATATTACGATTACAGCCAGAGAAGGCTTAAAGTTTTTGAGGAATAAGTATTGATATCTTTATTTTCCTTGTCAGCTTTTTACAATGTTGATGTGACGTTTTCTCTGATTTTCCCTAACTCTTTCGCGATGCAGAATCAGAGAATCACAGAATGGTTGAGGTAGGAAGGGACCTCTGGAGACCACCTGGTCCAACCCCTGCTCAAGCAGGGACACTCAGAGCAGGGTGCCCAGGACCATGGCCAGGTGGCTTTTGAAGATCTCCAAGCAGGGAGACTCCACAATGTCTCCGGGCAACCTGCATCACCTGCACAGCACAGGAGTGCTTCCTGGTGTTCAGACGGAACCTCCTGTGTTCCAGTTTGTGGCCACTGCCTCTTGTCCTGGCACTGGGCACCACTGAAACATGTGGTGGAATTGGTCCGAATATTTCTAGCAAGACTTTTTGGACAGAAAATAGCCTTTGATGATACAAGACTTTCAACATTTGAATTTTTTACGACATTTAGAAACAAAATATTAGCATATTTGAAATTAATTAATGATCCATATTTTCCAAAGAAAACCAAAAACTGTTCACTGAAAAAGCAGAAAGAACTAAGCTTGGGTAGGAGTGTCTCCTGAAGATGACAGCAGCATTTTAATCCATCTTAGTACTGACTTAATTTTCCATGGTATTATTTCCTAGAATTTGGATCCTTTGGGTTCAGTGTGTACTGGTGGAGGTTCTGGCACTGCGACTAGTGAGATCATCATCCAGGCTTTGCCCTGAGCCTGGAAACATGATGCACATTTTTACTGTGCCTATCAAGAGCTGTCTAAATCAAACTAGGGATAACAGCCTGTTTGCAAGGGCCAGAGCTGTCTTCTTCCATATTGTTTGCAAAGCACCATTGATATCCTGGTGTTATAAGAAAAATGATTGGTATAGAACTTCAAAATGCCACAGGTTTCAAAGCTGCCGTGACATTTCAAAAAAAAAAAAAAAGGAAAATTAACTTGCCAAATTAATTTTAACTTGCCAAATTAATTCTAAGGAATTTGTTTTTTCAGCAGAATTTCTTTCTGCTGAATGAGACAGCACAAAGAGTTCTGGAGGTTTTACAAGCCCAGGAGTTGATATGGTGTCTGCATAAGTAACTTGACACAAAAACTCTAATGCCTAACTTCTGCTGCTTGTCTTTCTCCGCAGGTTTGCCAGTTTGTTGTTTCTGTCAATGGCCTCAACGTTCTCCACGTGGATTACAGGACAGTGAGCAATCTCATCCTGACCGGCCCGCGGACGATTGTCATGGAAGTGATGGAAGAAATAGAGTCCTGAGAAGAAAAGATCTCTTACTGGACATTTTTGTGAGAGAAATAGCGACAACCATGAAGCAGCATGACACAAGGAGGCAAAGCTTTCTGTGTCTAAGTAAATGATTTTGCTTTTGGGGGAGGGGGGTTCTCTGTGGTTTAACAATAATAGCACTGGTTATTATGCTAAGAAGTGAGCAATAGATACCAGCATATCTTCACTAAGGACTTTGCTTTGCTTGACGAAGACAAGGTAAAGGCCCTTAGGTCGTCTCTCCAGCCACGGCTGCATCCGTCAGAATGGCTTCCCACCTAAGAGGCCGTGCAGGTTTCCTCACAGTCCACCACTGGATCAAAACACTTCAGGAGATGAAAGAACCACATACGCTGTGGGGTCAGGATGTCACAGGCGGTTTGTGTGACTTACTTATGTGGGTAAACATCCTCCAGTCAGGGAAAGCTGACTAAATGCTGGCTTTATTGCAGTCAAACACAAAAGAACTGTGAATGCATTTCTGTGAAACAAACGTGTTCATTTTCTGTAGAGGACGCTGTCGTATGGATGTTTGGGCCTGATAGAGCACAGTGATTATTCTAAAAGAAAAATCTAAGACCATGCAAGTGCAAAAGCATGTGCTACTTCTACAAAGTAAAACAAGCTGGCCTTTGAAAATCAGGCAATTTGTTTAAATGCCTAAGCACAGATGTTGGTACACAAGTATAAAATGTTGATTTTGTTTTGTTTGTTTGTTTTCTTTCTTAAGTGTAAAGGAAAGGTGTCTCAGTCTCATTGTTTGTCACTTTGGAGAATTTTTGGACACCTTTATTTCTAAAAGGAGAATAATATTTAGCGAATTGAGGTGGGAAATTCACAGTGTTAGCATTAGCAATGATACATCAGGCGCTCCAGTAGAGAAAGTACACTTCAAATTGAAGCAATGTACTTGAGTGTACATTAAGCTCATTAGCACTTTCAAATCATCATATGTTTTGCAAACTACAGACTTGCCACATAAGTTGCATTTGACACTATTACTAATAAAAAATTGTATTTAACTGACTCTTTATTCTTTTTCAAACAGTAGGATTTCTTTGTTGATGAATTTATGAAAGAAATCTTTTAAAAATATATATATGTATATACAAGTTCTATATTCCGCTGAGCTAGGTTACTTCTTAACCCTATGGTGACTGGACTTCATGGACATTCTTTGATCTTTGAACTGAATATATGCATCCTTGCCCACACAATTACAAGTATACATTGTAGTCTTTCTCTGCTAAATTTTTTAATTAAAGCTTGACCAATATGAGCATACCAAAAATCCTTCATCTTTGGGGTGGGAAAAGTTTTTTTCCCCTCAAATAATTTTGAAGTATGTTTTATATTAAAAATTGTTCTCACTAAATATATTGCTCTTGCAGTATGTTTTTCAATCACTCAAACACACATATTTCATCAGAGACACAGTAAGTCTTCAAAATCGCATATGCCTGCAGATTTGTAGGCAGAAGTCCATGCATTCTTTGTTTCTGATATAGTATAACCATGGCTGATTTTTAACCAAGAAAACTTCTCATATTCCACTAATGTGTAGCCCTGCAGGAAGGTATAAAACTGAAACCACTAACCAGGCACAAACGTGTTTGGAAGATTCTTTCAAGCTGTCATTTACTACAACAGTTGTTTACTGTGCCCCCAAAACTGTACACATTATATAACCTCCATCAGATTATATTATACAGTTCATCTAAAATAAATAGTTCAGCACATAATGTTACATGAGATTGTAACAACTGTCGAGGGTATCCACTAAGAATGGTTGGGAAAAACCCTGTTGTCCCAGAAATGTGTCAGTATGCTACAGGTTTCTGATTTTGTGAATCCAGGAGTGCTTCCCCAACTGATTTCTTTTCTTGTTTGCCTGGGTAGTTTTGGTGGCTTGGATGGTATATATTTTGTACCTCTTTAAAATATAAATTCTACATGTCAGGCTGGGTTAAATATTAAAATGTGAAGGATTTTCTTAGCAAAATGTTAATGATTCCCTCTAATACCATCGTGGATTTTTCTGTCTTACATTTCTTGCCTTAGTTAATATTCTGCTACAAGTTCCCTGTAGCTTACAGATAATTAAGAAACTGGGTCAGAATTTAGCTTAATAATGCATTACAGAGTGCACTTTAGACTTGAGTAAAAAGAGGGATGGGGGCAGGGAGAAATCTGTGCATATCATTATATTACAGATTGGATATGGCATCTCCGTTTGCAAGACACATTAGTCTCTATCACAGTTTGAGCGCCATTACTTGCCTGCTGTTTAATGGGGATTTCCATATTGTGTTCTCAACTTGATTGGCAATCCAGGATTTAATTAATTCTTTCCCTTTTCAATATGACAAAGGTATTCAAATTATCTGTGCAATGAGATTTTGTATTTTGTAAAAAAGGATGCAAATTTAACAATTAAGCTGTGAAATGTATCATTACCAATTAAATCGCAATTTGTCTGCACACAGTAATACATACCCTGCAAGGCATCCCCCAGGAGCCAGTGTCAAACTCTCATGCACTTCAGAGGGCACAGAATTTTGAATATAATAGAGAATCAGGCTCCCTGCAAAGGACCAAGAGAAATATGTCAATTCACAAAAGTAAGGAATTCCAAGACGTGATCATGAATATCAAGTATGGACCGAAGGAAGAAACTAGAAAGGAAAAAAAAACACTGGCATTAACAGTAATAGGTTCATTAAAAACCTTTCAGTAAGACTCGCTCTCACATGTGATCACGTTTACGGCTACGATAGATATTGTGAGATCCTTTAATAAATATGCTTTAATAACATGGATTAGTGCCACACCTCTGCACATGTACATTTGCAATTCATTTATGAACATCTTCAAGCAATATAATAGTTAATTAAGTTTAAGTAGCATTTAAGCTAATTGGAGCATTAACTCAATGCCATATTTCTCCTATTTTTCATTGGTCTTATTTGCTACAAGATGCATAATTTTGACTACCTTTATGTAGATTAAATGCCATGCGTATACTATTGAACACAACCTGTCCCACAGCTGGTCCCACTGAAGGCACTGGACTCATGAAATAATGCATTAATCCACTTCAGGTGTATCTGACTGCAATTGTCTGCATTTTAGGTCCCCACAGAAGCTGAAAATAAAATTGTCAGCATTGAAATGACATAGCGGTGTCATAGCAGCATCTGCAATACCAGTGGACCTGTCCTACTACCGTCTGCTATGAGAAGGAGGTTTGGGAGGAAAAAGTCATCTAGTAGGAATGTTCCTCTTGGTATTTTCTTCCTTTTGTGGTTAAATCCTCACTAATAACTACGGAGTGCTAGGGATGTGTCAAACACTCACAACTACTGGTTAATGGTTAGCACCTCTGAGAAAATTGCCGGAGCGAGCGCAGCTGGAGAATAACACAGGTCCAGATCAGAGTTCAGGCATACGGGCAGGCTGCGTTGTGCCCCTTGGCCTTAGGACCAGAGAATGGTCCCAGTACCGATCTGATTTACTGACACAGACATAGCCAGAGAGAGTATAGGGAGGGTTAGGAAAGAGAGGAATGACTGACTGCTTTCTTCATCTGCACTGACAGCTATGTGTGCATGGAGGCTTCCTTTTCCCTGTGGATGAAGACAGGATGATCAGATTACGGGGTAATGCTCTAATAATTTCAGATAAAACTGGGAATTAAACATTAATTTTTAAAGATAATTTTGCTAAATAAGTATTCTTCTAAATTTAGAAACAGGAAAAACTGAGGTAATATGGTTTGCCAAAATGTTTGCCTAATGAAAGACAGAGTAAGAAATCAATTGTTGCCATTGTGATTATTTTCTTCCCAGTGTATAATTAAAACTAAACCACTTGTGTAAGTGAAAAAGCATGTGTATGTCACATGTATAAGTAAAGCTAGACCACACCACTCTTCAAACAAAGTGAGAGAACTCCTACCCTTTTACAAGAAAACAGCCATTAGAGATTTCCATAAATCACCCTTTTTTGTTGTTTGCTTGTTAGTCTTTCTGGTGAGTGATGTGGCTTATATTTTTCACTTACATGTGTTACTGATGAAAAAGTAACTGCCAGTGGAATAATTCCTTTTGTGTACACATAGAGCAGATAAAAATATCACTGATGTTACAGAGAAGCTGAGTGATTTTAAACCGTTAGATTTCTCTAGGAACTTGTACAGAAATAAATATTTACACATTTATTTTTAAACTGAGCCATTAATGCAAGAAAGAATCCAAGAACATCACAGGATTCAATGATACAATGAATTTAAACCACAGATGTAGCTTCATGTATAGATATTTAGTCTTTATACTTGCAATTCCTTAGTAAAATTCAAAAATGTTCAGAAGGGAATAGCTATAGCTGTCAAAAAGAACGTCCTCTAGGTAAACGGCTGCTGCTTTGCAGTTAGGTGTCTATGCACATGCTGTCCACGGGGGCCGTGCATTTCCAGTACTGTTGGAACTCAAGTTGCCTAAACACACACTTACAAAACTAAATACTTGGCTTCAAGAGCATGCGTTTGAAACAGGCACTGTAAGCTAGGTAGCACAAATTGTCGTAGTGCCTCCTATAGAGAAACGCTGCCCTGCACACCTAGCTCTCCCATCCTACGCCACTGTAGCTCTCGAAGAACTCACAGTTCGATAGTTGCCTCCTGCTTTGTTTATTGCCTTGTCAGATAATAATTGTCACTTCTTTTCTGAATGTCCATGTCTGCAAATTCAAACGTGCCAGTGGTGTGAAGGACAGTCTGTGTCCACCGGGCTGCTTTGCCTCTGCCAGGGGAGGATGGACGAATTTAGTTGTCTTTCCTTTTCTTCCAGTCCTTTTGGCACATGGTTAAAATGGTGCTGCTTTCTGCCCCAGCTTAAAAATTGGTTCTTGATGGTCCTGCTTTCTTTGTCCCTCATACTTGTCCCCTGGATGAGTTAACACAGCCCCTTTGCTCGTTTCCTATGAAAAGCTCCTTTGCAGCTGAGCTACGGGTAGTTACCACATCCCAGCTGGAGAACAGCCTCACGGCCAGAGCTGGGCTTCCAATTGTACAAACTCCTGTCCTAACTGCAAACAGTAAATGACTGGAGCATCTAATTATTAGAAATTACATTTTCCTCCTCAGGTTTTAGAGTATATTGCATTAAACAGAATATAATCCCCTCTATTCCATGCTTTTCCAATTAGGAAATGCTTCTTTTTCCTCCTTACTTTTCCAGTGGAATTTGCAATTAACAGAAACGATATTCCTGTTTGTACCCAAGCATAACGCAGGCGATAACAGTTCCTACCTGCACTTTCTAGGGGAACCTCCATTGAGTCTTCCCTCAGAAAATTTTAACTGAGCAAAAGCTGCAATATGGTGCCCATTACTAGACTGCAGCTGGAAAATACATAGTACATACAAGCCGTTTCTTTTGCCTAACATCAGATTAGCATGTTTTAAAATTGTTGTTGTTGGTTTTAAATTAAAAGTAAAAGCAATGTCTAACTCAGAAGAGCAGCCAGCAGCCAGGTGTGGCGACACTGCCCTGTCATGTTCCATAACAGCATCACAGAGCAGAAAAATATGGTAGTTTTGTGGTAAACTGTAGGTTTAACACTCTTAACCCTGTCTTTTCAATAAACAAAGTTGTAATGAATGCATTTGCACTTAAGAACATTCAGGTATAAAATACATTAGATAAGAACATAGTAAAGATACATGTTTGTTTGTGAAATACTTGTTTCAAATTTACCCGAGACAAAACATCCCCTTACAAAAACAGTTTTCATTTACATTGTGAAGTAAGCAAAACTTTTTTTTCTAAACCTTGGATTTCTATAATCTCACTTTAAAAAATACATATATATATTTATATATGTGCAAACACTGCATGTATCGACTGAAAATAAATACACATGCAGATGAGTGGGCTTGACTGAACAACCACGTTGCCAATGGAGTCTAGCTATGGAGCTAAATTGAGCCCTTCATGTTTATTTGCAAAAGTTTAATTAAGCGTGATGTTGAGCAAAGCCTGGGAAATATTAAGTGATTCTGCTCGGAAGAAGTGCTTAGCAGTTTGCAGGATCAGGAATCCATTTAATTTGTGTTCTCAAAATGCCCTAATATCCTTGCTTTACTGGCAAAGTATTTCTGGAAACGAGATAAGGTTTTCTTAAAACTCTTTTAAATTTTGCACATGGAACCCATTGGCTTTTGTGGGCTAACTTGGAAAGGAAGAAACATGCAAGTATTTAAGATCTTGATGTTACATTTTCCTGTTGCCTGTTTTGTTTTATAAGCATTGTCAGCTCAGCTGCTTTTTGAAGATAACTTAACGCACACTTTTATTACTGGGGCCTGGGATGTGTGTGTGCTTTGTTTGCTTTTCCAGAATCAACAAGATCCTGTTGAATATTTAAAAAATTCAATAATTCATTTTCCATTACACTCCAGCAGTCAAACCACCTATTGCAAAATACGCTTAAAGGCAGCCTTTACAAAAGTGCAGTTACCCTCTTAACTGTTTGATTTTCCCGATAAAATCTGCATTACACTTTCTAATAATTTTGTTTCATTACCCACTGTGCATGTATCTTCATGATTGTATTACTGTTCATTCTCTTAAGAGGTTATTTTCCAAGGGTTATTGATTTGCCTTCCCTGTAGCAGCATCAGTATTCCCTTCCAGAGGCTATTTAAATACAAAAAATCTTATCTTCTGGTTCAGCCAGAAGTTGTATTTGGAAGATGAAGACAGAGAAAACATCTTCCTTAACTCTCACTGATTATTATTTCTTTTGAAAAAACAAAACAAAACAAAAAAACACCCACAAAAACAACTAACCAAACCAAAAAACAGGCAATGCTGTCTTAATGTGCAGAGCTTCAGGAAGCCACGTAATACAGGAACAAAAATCATATAATTAAGAACAAATTGTCCTCATTTAAAGGCTTTTTGATGATACCTCTTTTGCAGTAGTTATCATGACTAACTCCTAACAATGGATTTGTAATTGCAAAGATGACCTTTGGCATGTGGTTTAATGCAGCGCTCTTTCCCCCGCTCTGCAGATAATCTGAAAAAGCATTGCAGCAGAGTGATAGCATCTACTTCTATTTATCTCATTGGAATCTGAACTCAGAAACCAGGGGCTCAGTTCAGTTGCATACACATAAATGTTGAGTGAAACTAAGATACTTTTGGCTACTTGAGATAACTTTATGGGGCAGAAAGGACCTATGGGGAAAGCCATGCCCCTCAAAATCACACCTGGAGACCCTAAGGATCTAAGGGTCCCTAAGGATGTCTTAAATACTTCAAATGGTGCAAGACAACTATGTGTGAACAGCTGAATTACATCCCTAATAACCACCTCTTAATATCAGCTAATTCAACTGTCTTACTGTTGGTAATTTTGTTGGAGTTACCCAGCTGTATATTCAATTAGTGCTGCTGATGGGAAACAACTTCCTGGCCATCTAGCCAATTGTCCGAGAAGTGGTTGCATAACTGTATCATGCAGAACTGACTGTGATGATGTGCTGTTATTAAATGTCCCATGTAATGGGTCTTTTCCTTTCCTCTTATGCCTTTTGTCAAGCTGCAAAGTGGCCTCTCACCCAAGAATAGCTTTCTTTCTGAATTTCCTATAGCCAGTCAAGGAGACCAGAGATATTTGTCAGCTGAGCTGTAATCTGTATACACAAGTGATCATACAAAATTACTCTCTGCATGCTTCCGGAAACTCTTCCTGCTTTTTGGGTTTTACTGTTTTTAAGCTGTCCTGACAAGTGCTCATTTCACCCAAGGAATCGCAGCAAGGCAGCAAACTGCTGCCATTAGGGAACTGAAACAAAAATAAGAAAGTGGCAGCTACTGCAACTGCAGCAGACGAGAACAGAGGAAGCAGCAGTTGAATGTGACCAGTCAAACCTGAGTCTTGTTCCACTGCTTACAATTATGGCAGGTATTGAAGCTCTCAGGTGCCCTGAAGCATTTATACACATCCTCTACGCATCAGTGATGGTTGTCCCTGCCATGGCCCCTGCACCATCATCAGTCAAGTATCTCAGAGTTTGACACCTCAGTCCTTGGTACACGTGTAGCTTCTGCTCACCCTCTGTAGAAGAAGGGGGACAGAGACAGTGACCAAAACTGAGTAAGGAATTCAAAGTGAAATTTATAGACAATTTATGTGCTGACATAAGAAACAAAACAAAACAAAACACTATTAAAAGTACTTGATAACCCACGTATGTGTTTAGAGGGCCATCAGCACCGAAGATTTCACCTGTAGTTACCTAATGCCCTGTGTACGTCCCACCAGCATACTTAGACATCTTCATGTTCAGCGGGTTTTACAACCAGCAGCACACATCCACAGGCCCCTCACGGCCACATCTGCCATTCTCCGAGTGTCACCAGATGAGCTCCCAGATCCACAGGAGGTTAAAACCCACACGGGCTGCCTGGATACCTGAAGTCATCCAGGAGGCCTGCGGAGCAGCAGAGCTGGAACTTGCTCTGCCAAGTCCTTGGCCAGTCCGCTGCCCACTGGAGTGCCCCTTACCCCGTGGACTCCAGGCGGGAAGCAGGGCCTCCTGCCACCTTTCACACAGAGAGACAGCAGTCCCCTGTATTGGCTGCAACCCGCAGGCTCCGTGGCTGTGGAAAAAATACTACTCTTTATGTATTTTGAATCTTCTGTAGTCATAAAGTTGTCATTTGGAAGCCCACGTGTTCAGTTTTGGCAGGCTCTCGTCCCAGTTTGCCAGATACCTGTCACGGGCGATCAACCTGCAGCCTTCTCAGCTTCGCAGCCCTCTCAGAGCTTCTCTCCCTCCCCTTCCTACCGATCTTCTCAGGCCAGAGGCTCCCTCTAGAGCAACTGTCAGTGCCGAGCCCTGCTTGGCAGAAAAATAATGGTAGTTTAACAAATAGTGTTGAGAATTCTTTGAGAATGCAGTTAGGCAAATGACAATAGTGAATATAAATATTTATGATGAGCTTCTAATTTATTTACCCACTTGAAAATCAGTGAGAATTGCATTAACTGTACAAAAATGACACTTGAATATAATAGGAGAAGCAAAACTACAGTCCGACCATTTATTGGTAGAAAGAGACAAAATATTTAGCAAATTATTTTGTACATCTGAACCGGACTTGCTCACCAAATGCAGCCTTAATAAGAAGTATTATTCCATGTGAGAAGCACAGGCCTGACTACCGCGATTCTCTGAATCACTCTAGGAAAAAAAGATGACAAAAAAAGAAAGTGGGTGCTCATTGTGCCTATTGCCAGTACAGAATTGTGCTGTTCCACTGATACACAAAATCATCATTAAAGCGCCAGCCTTGTTCAGGCCTTTATTTTATAGCGTTACTTTAAATGTGGCACATGAAGCTCCGGCCTAATACTGTGAACCTAGATACGAAGCAGTGCACTGCACACTTACGGTGTTCATTTGTTTGCTTCTATATTCAGAAAATTTTATATGTCATGAAATATTTTGTAAGTGTTATGAGGAAAGTTTTTGAAAAAGAACAGAACGTACTTAGTAATTTGAACTTATCTGCCCTGCCTTATGGTTGTAATACTTTCTGAACATGGCAAAAGGCCATGGGTGGAATTTTTTTTAAAGATAAAATATATGAAAAATGCGGAACACTGGAGAAACAAAGCTGTTCTTCACTTCCCCCCCCCCCCCTTTTTTTTTTTTGGAATGCAGGTAATAACTACCCAAGTTTTTAAAACTATCATCAGATATAATGCAAAGAAAATGAACTTCAGACAACGGGGAAGGGCAGAACGTGATTTTATGAATTGTACCTTTATGATTCACAGTTGATTTCAGTAACAAAATGCATTGACACTGTCTGTTTCTCTTTTCCCAAGGTAGTCCAGAAACAGCTAACTGACAGACATGTGGACAGCTCTGTATGAACCGGTGGAGAAGTGCTCAGACAGCTGCTGTCTGTAAAAGCTGAGCCTGAAGCTTACTGAATTTCAAAGGTGCTTATAGCTCTCCTTGAAATGAGCAGATCCTATCCTCCCTCTTCCTTATCAATGAGTTTTCCTCTTGATTTTAATGGAATACCGTCAAATCCCAACCAAGTTGCTTTTATCATTACATAGATTCAAGTCCCCTTTGTAGACTCCTATGGTTTGCATAGGTTAGGTCCAACTCTCTCTGCAGAATTATTTCACTGGGAAAGGCTCATTGGCAAAAGCCCCACTGTCCTCCTGTCGAGCTTCCCAGCCAGGCTTTCCAGGCTGGCAGGCTGAGCAGTAAAGGAGGGCAGGGAAGATGAGAGGGAGGGCTTTCAAAAGATCAACGTCAGTCAAAGACCAGGCTGACTCTCCTGCAGAGGTGGGGACTGGTCATTTTTAAACGTTACCAGTGTGGGATGGGAGACAGGGAGGGAAGCTATTCACTTGGCTGGCATCAGGAAAAATAATTGAACAGGATAGAATAGGATCATTACGCAGTTTGATTGAATTAAGCTGCTATCTAATTGCCTGTATCCTCAGTCTCTTACACACACTAATATTAGCTCTAACGAACCAGCGTATGCAGAAGCAACACAAACACATGGTTTGTTACTATATGGACTGAAATGCTTGCTCTCATTGTATACACTGTATGCTCAAAGCATTCAGAGCGCATTCAGGAACTGATTCTCCAAGCCAAACCTTGCCAATATTTAAAGCACAACATGGCAGATGTTCCAAACAGCAGTAACTCCTTTTGGTGTGCTCAACTATTACTATATCATCAACACTGTGAAATGCCCAATGGCCTGAAGCAGGGCTTAGGCCCCAGGTACAACAGCTAGGACATTAAGAGGCATTTTTTCCCCAAATTCTTTCTCAAAGACAGCAGGAGAACAACATAGCCTATTCTTTCTTCTTCCGCTACTCTCAACCCTGCGTTGGGTGGCAGAGACGAGCTGGAGATTTGTTCTAGCACCACAGCACCATACTATATCTCGCACCATGTTGCATTGGAACAGCAGTAGCCAAACTGCACGCACCAGTCCTGCAGAGGGAGATGAGGGGTTACAGCAGGAACAGGGCAAGGAGAACCCTGTGCTCCTGCCAGAGCTGTATGAGATGGCCTGTGCTAATTTGCAAGCAATGAATACTTTTAAACAACAAATCTAATCTAAGTTAAAGCTCTGCTTTCCTTCATGTATGCAGTGATATATGGAAAAAAATCATTGCAACCTTGAGACGTGATAAATTTCTATAAATATTTGACTATTGTCTGACTGAACTTTGCCGGAATGAGGAAAAACACTTGATTAGTGGCCAATGTTCTGGCTATTCTTCCAGGACTGCAAACCTTGGGACAGAGGTTTTGTTTGTGCTAGTAAAGAACATTGACTATTCCACCAGTGCCTCTGAAGATCACACTGTAAGAAACACTGTGCTCTTCAAGGCTTATTTACTTGTGGCCCTGTTGTAAACTGACTTACCTTAAGCAGTGTGTTAATTTAAACAGGCCAGGGACAAGCATTTTTCTGTGAACTGTAAGATAAAGAATGTTACTCTGAGCAGTGCCAATATTACAAGAATGTTTAAACTAGTGTTTATGAAGGATGCCATCGGTAAATTCGAGATTGCAACAACCCCCATACAACGGATAATCTAAAGGAAACAGGAAAAAAAAAAAAGATCACATGCTGATTACACTACTTTGTCAAAGAGCCTGAGATGAAAAGTCAGTCACTGCAGTTAAATGAGCAAATACTGGAAAATGGAGTTGCAACACTTGGAGTGTGGCCGAACATCCTATCCGCACCTCATTTTTGTGAAGTGCATGGACTGAGGTGATGTTCAGTTTATCTAGTGGAAGGTCCAGATGCTGCAAAACTTGCACAAGTGCATAAAATACAGCTTCTGAGTGTTTAAAGTGTGTGTGGGGGTGTGTGGGGTGGGGGTAGGTTAAGACAAAATCTTTCAAGATGTTATCTGCTTTTTGTGGTCTGAAACTACAGCCTCTCCTTTTTTCAGCTTTCACATTCTTTGTCATAATACTCTGTAATTCTTTTAGTCGTCAGATCAATCACTTTGCAGCACTATTACTCCTGGCTATTTGTTTAAGACTAGTAATTAATATAAGCTTGCCTTCCTCCTGTGTAGTTTCCTGTTATTTTTGGCTTTATATTTAAGGCTCTCACATCACATTCAATGCGAAGCGTCCAAACACTTCCTGGGTGCACATGCAACACACAGAGCTAGTTCTAGGAGCACGAGCAGCACAGAACCAAAACTGTGCCTCCTTCTTGTCTTTATCCGAACAAACCTTGGCAAATCTTGAGCCAACAAATGGTTATGTCAGCCTTAGGAGATCTTACTGACAGCAGTTGCACATATCCTTGCAGTGCAGGTACCACTCAGTGGCGTTGGCAGTGAGCCTGAGCCTGTCCCACAGTGCCACCTTCCCGACAGAGATGAAAGCTTTCTTGCGTCTTCCTTAGATTTCGTCAACACTGCAGAAATCTCTACTTCCGGAGGGAGGTGAGGGTTGGCTTTAGAAGCTGCTGTTAAATAGGGCTCAGTATATACAGCCAGATTAAATCTCCAGTGATCAAACGATGCTTAGGCCTGAAAACTTTTGCAATGATTTTTTTTTTTTTTTAAAAGAGAGAAGCCTCTTCCCATGAGAGGAAGCATTCTATGAATTGCCTTGGGCTGAGTGGAGCCCTTTTGCTCAGAAGCTGAGTAACACAGATCTTCACAACTGTTCATTCCTTGACGCCTACAATAAAGATCAAAACAAGGGGACTACTGAACTGTTCTCTTTTAACAGACATAGTACTTGAATTTGGATACTCAGAAACTAGATCTAAAGATAGAGGTTTGTAAATTCACAGAAGAGATTTTTGTCCAAGACTGCCCCCATCTGTTACTGCTTCATAAATGGAAAACAACAACAAAAACCAAAACCAAACCAACAAACAAAAAAAAAAACCAAAAAACCACCACAACCAAAACTAGGTTAAAATTGTAAATTCTCCTCTTCATACTTGCTAAAGTGAGATTTCCAGTATACTGGTATTTAGTGTTGACATTTATTGGAATAATTAACTGACAGTTATTTCAGCTGCTTAAATGCCCCTGAAATATAAAAGTGGAAGGCATACTGAATCTCTTCAGTGTGTATTTGAATGGGGGCAATTTTATTGAGCTGTCCTCAATGAATGAAACTATTAATATTTCTCTTGGTTTCCTCCAATTCATTTTCTATAAAATTACTCTGAAACACAGGCTACATTTTTTTTAAACAATAATAGCTTTTTCTTTGGCAAATACAAAACAGAGTACCACTTCTCTTTCATATATTTTCTGTTAAGGTTAATTCAATATTTTATTTGTGGAAATATGTTTTATATGTTTAACATATGCTTAAATAAATACAGGAAAACTAAGTCTGGTCTTGAAAATTCCAGTTGTAATTCTTAAAAATATGTAGAGGTAACAAAGCACTCAACTCTGATTTTTTTTTTCATCCACTTTAAGTCCCTTAAAAGAAAAGCAGCAAACAGAACCAACTGTTTAAAACTGACACCTCCCCTCCCTCCCCCCCAATTTGTGGTGAATAAAATTTGAGAGCAACATAAACTGCTGTCTTAAAGGAGAGTTTTGTTCATGTGTTTATTCAGTCGCAAAACAGAACTCTGTGTTGTCATGCGATATTATTCTAGGAGACAACTCAGTAATTATTTTTCAGAGTCTAATGAACAGACTTGTTTTTCTAAAAATCACAAATTAAAAAAAATCCTGAAAATTCATAGTTTTTTTTAATCAATCAACAAGATGGAAAAACAAGATCGTTGGACAGCATTTAACAAATGTTGCTCTTCTTGTTAAGAATTTCACTCTCAAGGACATGTGTACTAGAAAAGTGCTTAAAGTAGACTAAAATAGACCACAGACATGTAACTGCAGCATTTGAGAGTGTATAGGAAAGGAGCTCAGACAAGAAGCTCAGCAGGACATAGACAAGACGCTCCGCTTCTTTTAGGTAATAGCTTAATATACATGTTATTTGGAAAGGAATTCTTGTTTCAGACATCTCTTGTATTCATAACTCAAGGTATATATTACAGAGACCACAACGGTATTGCTTCCAGCTCTTACTGGGTTTAAATACACATTTCAGCCTGGATTTCATTCCAAAGAAAATTACTTTTGGCATAAATAGCCAGAATCTGTAGGTCTTCTGCTTATTCAGCAAGACATGGGGAACCCCTCACTCACTGTGATAGGTTGTACCATTGGTGGGCTGCAACTTAATCTGCACCACAGCATTACCCAGTGAAAAGAAATCTGTGCTCGCCTTTGCCAGCCTAAAGCCATATTTGTGCCTGCCTATTTCTAGCTGGTGGTAGATCCAAACATCATAAAGTCTGCTCTGGCTTCTTTCCTCTGCGTGCCCCCGCCTCAATGCTGGCAGCATCCCTGGATCTGGCCCATCAAGCGCAGTGGTCTCTCAGGCTGGTTGATAAAGTCTCAGCCCACAGTCTGGGAGCAGATGGGAGCAGTGATTATGGATCTTGCAGCTTGACTGCTATACTGCTTATCTTGACTTTAGTAGTGCTTTTGACAGTCTCCCATAGTGTTCTCACAGACACTTCAATGAAGTATGGGCTTGATAGGTAGACAGTGAAGTGAATTGAAACTGGCTGGACTGCTGGGCTCAGAGGGTTGTGATCAGCTGCGTGAAGTCCAGCTGGAGGCCAGTCACTAGTGATGTACCCCAGGGGTTGATATTGGAACTACCACTGTTTAAAATATTCATTAATGAACTGGGCGATGGTGGAGAGTGCACCCTGAACAAGTTTGCAGATGACAGAAAACTGGGAGAAACGGTTGATACACCAGAGGACTGTGCTGCCATTCAGAGGGACCTTGACAGGTTGGAGAAGTGGCCAAACAGGAACTTCATGAAATTCAGCAAAGGGAAGCACAAAGTCCTGCCTCTGAGGAGGAAGAACCCCAGGAACTGGTGACCAATTTTCTGGAAAGCAGCTTTGCAGAAAAGGCCCTGGAGGTCCTTGGTGGGCACCAAGCTGACCATGAGCCAGCAAACTCCATCTGAACACAAGCAAACTTTTTTTTTCTCCACTCTGATGATGGTTAAACACCAGAATAGGTTGCTCAGAGAGGTCGTAGAGTCTCCGTTCTTAGAGGTGCTCAAAACTCAACTTGACATAGCCCTGCGCAACCTGCTGTAGCTGACCCTGTTTGAATCGGGGTTGGACTAGATGATCTCAAGACCCTGTAACCTCAACGATTCTGTGATCCTGTGTAATGCTCATGGGTCCAGAACGGTGCTCAGCAGGACACTAGGAAATTCTTCCTTCAAACATCCTGCTCCTTGTACTTTGAAGGAGAATGAACATGCATGAACCCTCCCTGCCCAGTGAGGTACTGTAGACTCCTACTGTGCGAGCACATAGGTACATCAGAGAGGATAGCGTCGCTTCTCCTGTGGACTGCCTTTTCTCTGCCGCTGTGAGGAAGCTGTGGGTGCAGGAATTAGCAGGTGGGACTCCAATTTCTCAGCAGGCTGAACTCAGCCTTCCTGCTGCTCAGGGACTGGTGTGGCTAAATTCCCTCCCTAAATGGATCTAGATAAGCTGCACTTTACAGAGGGTAAGAAGAGGGAGCTTAGCTCCTGGTCACGTCTCCACGCTCATACAGGTAATATGTCTGTTCCTCAGCATTGGCCAGAAAAGGGCTAGCCAACCCAGCTCAGACATTGAAGTGTAAACCCATGACAGATAAATCAAATCACATAAAACTAAAAGGATCTGATTTGACTGCAGAATGAAAAACTAACTTCACCAAATACTAAACTCTTCATGCTTCCCATTACTTTCTGGAATCCTCATACTGAGGGACAAACAGAAAAATATATGACTGAAAAATATTTGTATTTTTCCATACCTCTGTGCTTGTCTCTTCCCAGCTTTGCTCCCTTTCCTGCACATTTGGAGGAGCAGGACCAACTGTACACTTGAAAAGTTATACTTCAATAGCCATGTCATCAATCTGACTTCCTACATATCCCTTTCACTTACCTCATTTTGTGTAATAAACTTTAGATGAATAAACCTAGCAGCTCACTAAAGTGCTGACAGCACTGAAATCTTCTAAAAAGTATCAAGGAAATGAAAATGACTCATCAGACATGCCAACCAATAATGAAGAAAAGCTGGACTTCTATGACAGTTGCTGCCTGAAAACAGAGCTGTAAAAAAGCCAGATTTGTGAGGCTGATAGCAGAGAAACAGCTGTTGCATAAAGAAAGCCACTAGAAAAAATATTTCACAAAAAATAGCTACCCCTTTCAGAAGTCATTTCACTGCATATTTATATCACAAAATAGCTATGAAATGTCTTCAGTAGCTAAGACAAAGAAACTTTAAAGAGCAAGCATGGTTAATATGTTAAAGATAGTGTATCACAATTACATTTTTCATTAATTTTTTATTTTGTGTTTTTAATTTGGGAAGAATACTGTCCTAAGTCCTTCTCAGATCTCTCAGCATATGATTTCATAAATCACTTAATTATTGCAAGCGTTGACAGACTGATCTTGGCAAAGCACATTCCAAAGAGCATTTTGTGTACCGCCATATTTAATAAGAACTACAACATTGAAAGCAAAAGTCAGCTGTCCTTTACTTCAAGTATTACCTCTGCCTTTATGTTCTTTAGTTCTTTTAACAGCAAAACAATTCTAGGAGTTGCTATACCTAGGGTACAGTCTCACAAATGGAAGTTCTATAGTCAACATTGAATAAGATTGGAGTTTTAGGTTGTTGGAGGAGAGAAGGCATTTAAAAACGTACATTTCTCTGTAAGATATATTAGTTTAGCAGATAAAAACAGTCGTCACCTTTAAAGACGTCTTTGTAATAAAAGAATGTAAGACCTAATTAGGTTGCAACTATTTCCAATTTTAAAATGTCCTTGAAACTTGATATGCACATTTACTGAAAGTCTTATGAAAAACAGCACAGCAATTAATATTGCATTCATTACTACACTGGAAAAAGTCAGAGAAATATTCTAAGTAAATCCTAAAAAGCAGAAGATATTCTAAAAAGCAGAGATAATAGAATAATAAATAATAGAATAATAAATAAATAATAATATGCAGATATAATAAAAGCAGAGATTGATAATTAAAGTAATTCTTCCCCACAGCCACCAAAGATATCTATTACCCTGGTTTCTGTTTAGGTCCCACAAATACTGCTGACAATGATTCACTGCTTGGTTCACTTGTACAGTTACTCAGCCCAGTTCACTTTGAGCTCACCAGTCTGTGCTAATTTTATTCTTTTTTGCACTTGAGTTGGATTAGTGGAATTGTTTCCAGCTGTTTTCAATATAATTCCCATGTAAGCCTATTCATATAAATTTTATGGAACCACTAGTAGCCAAGCAAAGGATGGTCAACATCTTGTTGGTTTTGATACTTTTAAAACATGGTGGCTGTAAATCACTGTTGCTCTTTTGAAATCACAGAAGCTTGGCCAATTCAAAATAGCGGAAGGTAAATTCATAGCACCAATCCACATGTAGTAAATTTCTTCTCAAAACTCTATTCTTTTTTGGAAAGAAGATTTACATTGGTAAATTATTTGCATGTTAATATTATGCATATATTGCCATTGTGATCTTACTGTATTTCTTAATATATTTCCAGATGTGCAGCTTATATGAACTCTTTCAAAGAAGCATTATGTTTTAACATTTAGCTTTAACTTTTTTGAACAACGTGAGTTCTTCATTGAAATTGTGCAAGGAGTTCTACGGTGCCTTCCAGAGCGAGCTGAGTAAAGCTCAATGATAACAAGCATGACATACACTAAAAGGTGGACAAGTGGTATAAAAAATAAAACTGTGAATCAGAAAAATAAACTGATACAAAAAAAAATCAGCAGTCACCCTTGAAAACACATAGTTTGCATAAATGTAAAATATTGATTTAATTCCTGATGCAAACAGGTGACTCAAAATTAAAGTATTCATTCATTTGAAGGCCATAGTGTTTCAGAATCTACTTGCTGGTCGGTGGGATCCTCTAAGACTTTTCAGTGTGGCTCCCCGTACCCTGACTACATGTAGCCACAAGATGGTGCGCATGCACTTTGCACACTACACTGTAAATACATGGAAGGAAAAAAAAAGAAAAAGGAGAAAAAAAAAAGGGAGAGAGATCCAGACTCTCCCTTTGGCAGACTCAGACTGTTCCTTGTCTTGCCCTGAAATACATGAGCCAGCAAGCAGTCATGGATAAGGCTGATTTATCTCTCTACATTTACCAAGTCTTCAAAAGGGTATTGCAAACAGACTTATCCATCTGCCTCCTTGTCTTCTAGTTACTATTATTTAGCTAAGTACATAAATTAGGGACTGAAAAGGTACAAAATGGATCACATTTAGTGCCAATGAGCCGAACATTTTATTGCTTCAGAGGAATCATTATCCTGCAAACTACTCTCTTCTTGGCTGGTACAAAGTGTTAGCCATTGCACACATCTGGCAGTACCGTAGAATAACTGCAGAGGATGGGATCTCCCAGATACCTGCATACCCAGATAACTAGGAATGCTTTTTAACCTTTTCTGTAGAAAACTACAGGACTTAAAGAACGTCTCCAAAGCTTAAACACTTCTGCAGTTTCAGTAGAAAGATATCTGTGCACAGTGACTTTGGATGAGTTTGCAGGACTGGGAATCCTACCCAGCCATAGAAGGTCCCACCTCACAGAGTTTAGTCACCCTCATCTCCTCGAGACTTACTGTTTCCCCCTTCCCTGGAATAGACTCCTACTTACATTAACAAAGGGATACATACGTCACTTTTCACTTTCTTAACTGCAATCCTTTGGTGATTTCATTTGTAATTTCATACAGATGACCAGGAACATTGAAATGAATATTTTCAGTCACCTCTTAAATTCTAGGGACATACAAGCTTCATGAGTAGTAGCCTTAACTGTAAATTCAGTAGGGTATACCATAAGGTAAATCAAATGTGTTATGAATATAGATTCTGCAATTCCACTTCCCCATTGCCATGTCTATACATATGGCAAAAACGCGGATAGGTACTACAGGCTTTTTTTAATCCAGGTTTGTACTAAGCCAGACAAGTACTGGAACACTTTAATATAAATATTTCCCCATTTAATCATCAATCTACACGTCGCAATAACGAGCACTGGGAGAATACTTGCATTCCTAGCAGTACTGTGGAGTAGGCACCTTTTAAATCATTTAAGACGAAGCGAACGAGCAACTCCGGGACAAGGAAAGTGAGTTAAGAGGGAGCAGCAGCAGGAGAAGCGAGGCGAGGCGAGGCGAGGCAAGGCACGGCAAGGCACGGCACGGCACGGCACGGCACGGCACGGCACCTGCAGGTCTAACGCTGCCTGAGGGCCGCTGCCTGAGGGCCCCC
>VXAL01010201.1:1955-19352 GCA_013399475.1 Chauna torquata | reverse complement strand
GTTGGGGCTGCAGGTGGATGGGGTCCCGCCGTAGGGGCTCAGCCGCGGCTCCTCAGGCCAGGCTGCAGCCGCGCCGCGTTGCGAGGGCTGCGGAGAGGCGAACGCAACGCGTCCGCTGGGTCGCGGCACCACTGAGGGGCTGCGAGAAGCGGGGCGGCGGCGCCGCCTCGCCCCTGAGCCCACCTTCCTGAGCCGCCTTCCCGTGTGGGGGCGGCCGCGGCGGCGGGCCCGGCGGCTCCCTCGAGGCGGCGGCGGGCCGGGGCAGGTCACACTCCTCCTTTCGCCTGCGGGACGTCGACCCAAGAAACCCGGGCCTGTTCCCAGGCAGCGGGTGGGCGTTGGGTCACGCAGCTCCCTAATAAGCCACCACGGTACGGGGTGTAACCGGTGCCAAGGGTGTGCCCATGCTGTGGTGCGGCAGGGTGGCTCTAAGTGCTGCAGTTTGCGACGTGCTTGCAGCTGCCCAGGTGTGTGAATAGCGCTGCAGCTTTGGGCAGAGAGCAGCCGTGGTTTCCTCAGGGCTGAGCTGCTGGGTCCCTGTTCCTTGCCTGAGTTCTGGCACCCAGAAACACGGCGCTGCTCTGGCAGGTCTTGCCTGTAGCAGGGTGGACATACATCAGGTTTCTCCCGGGCCGGGAGGCCTCAAAGGCAGGTTTTTCCACCTGGGGAAGGTGGGCTGTTGCCTGGCCTGTGCAGACACTCCGGGCAGCCTGCGGCGTGGAGGCCTGCCCGTGCCCGGCAGAGGAGCTGAGGCCACTACAGCAGCGAGCGCAAGCGGAGCAGCAGGGGCCGGTTTATGGGCAGGGCTCTTGGCGTGGAAGGGGAGGCTGGAGTTTGTTGGTCTCTGTTGCCAGAGCTATCAAGTCAGATAACTCTTTTAACAAGTAGTTAATCAAAGGAGAAATATATAAAAACCAGGAGGAATAGGATGTTTTTTCTTATTCCCAGATGATGTCAGCCACAAGGTGGCTGCAGACTCGTGGTAGCCTCTGGGTGCCTTTCCTTCTTACGTGAACCCCGAGGTGCTAGTCTTTGCAGAAGTCAACTCATGCTTAGGCTGTATTTCATCCAGCACTAGTTATGTTTCTCTCAGTAAATCTTACCTTCTTTGTGTGATGGCTGTTCTCTAAAAGGAGCAGGAGAGAGTGTTCCTACGCAGGGCATGTCAGTTATTATTTATAGTCCTTATTTGGGAGGAGGGTTTATATCAAATCTAGTAAATGGGGAACTGACTTGCCGCTGTGAGTGACTATTTTAATATCCAGGTTATTACATGGAAAGAGATCTGTACATCGTCAGTGGTGACTAAACTGAAGAATGAGTTGCATACTGTCCTTTGAAGAGTCAGCGTTTACATGTTTCAGGTCATATTGCTGAGGTGGTGAGAAGCCTCAATACCCAATGTAAGTTGCACAAGGGGTGCTGTTTAGGGCTTAATTCTCTTCATTTTTCCTATTGCCTGTCACTAGGCAACTGTCTGCTGACTGTGCTGGCTGATCTGGATCCAGTCCTTGGATGTCTGACTCCTTGTGTTTGTGTAGTAGAAAGTCTGGGCACTTTGCTTGCGTTTTTGAATTCCATCTGGAGGATGTGTCCTGAGAACTGGGCATAGCAATACCTAAGTTTTTGGTGCACAGTTTTTTATTGGATATAGCTATTTGCCTCTGTCTTGAGAGATTCATACTGTAAGAGAGAGATTCAAAATATGTATCTAAGTAGAGCAAAACTTATTGATAATTTGGCTAAAACTTAGGTAACCTACTGTGCGGGTAGAACTTCAAATGATTAAGCCATCTATGTATTTCTAGGTGGCATACCAAACATCCATGACTGGGTTTTGCGACATTAGACTTACCAAGTGCTGGGATAACTAAGGCAAATTGTAAGTACTTGGAGAAAGAAGATGACCTCTTATCTGTTTAATAATGGTTGAGGTACTTCAGTTCACCTTTTATGTTCTTAGATAGTGGTTGGAACCACCACTAATGCAACCACTTGCATTACGCCTTCCTCAGAAGACAGTGAAAGCAAGGAAGGTAGATCAAATGATGGTATCCTGGGGATATTAGAGAAAATGACATGGAAGTTGAAGGAGAAGTACTTGCAAAATAGAAATACGTAAACCAAAGTTTACCAAAGTAAACCTTCAAGTGCTGAGTCTGACAGCAACAAATCTGCTATTAATAACCTTAATTTAATTCTTCATTAAAATACTAACAGGAGAGGGCAGCAGAAATTCTTTTTCCTAGCACAGAAAATTGACTAAAACCAGTGCAGTAAAGTTGAGTGATAAACATTTAAAAGCACATTGCTGCATCTTGAGAGGTATTTCTGTGTATGTTGAATAGCTCTACTGGAAAGTATTAAAAGCCAAGTTCAGATAATGAAATTTGTACTGTTTTTAACCTAGCTTCTTGAGTGAATAAATTACCCCATCTGGAACTCGTACTTTGGCACCCGAATTGCTTCCTGTAACCCAGCTAGTTCACCTGGGACTACCTGCAGTGTTCATATAGTGCTGCACTCTGAAGTCTTCATGTTTCTAATGGATTAAGTTAAATATTTTTGACCATGGCATTGCCTACAGATAAAATTAGTACTTACTCAGCTGATACCCTGTATGCATTCTGAGTTGTCCGCTTCAGTCACTGTAAGTGCTAGACAGTACAACAGAGAGCACAGAATAAGTTGAATGAGATAAAAATAAGAAAAATAGAGTAGGCTCTAGAGGACAGTGAGAGGAGGACTTATATTTCCTCAGAACAAATTTCTGCCTTTTTTGACAGCTGATGTGCAAAATTGCTTAGTTGAACTGACCAGTGAATTATTTCACTGGGATATTAAGTACACATATTTGATATTTGATGGTAGGCTTGCAGGGTACTTCTTGTTTAATTTTTTTTTTCATTGCAGAGTCCTGAAATAAATGATTTAACATTCCTTTCTGGATGCTTTCTAGATATAAAGTAGATAACTAAGTCCTACTTTATCTAGAGATTCAGAATTCTCTACCACAAGTGTCTTGATAAAGTGCTTGCAACAATGGGTTGTACAGAGATACCCATTTTGCCTTGTTATGCATAGCAAACTCTACTTCCAATACTATTGTATAATTTGCAAAGAATAACAGTTTTCTCTTTACATGGGACCAATTTTTAGAACTGTTCAGTGCCCCAAATGTGCTTCTTTGTCCTCAAATAAAATATGGTTTGGGTATAAGCTGCTTTCAGGATGAAACCTTCGCTCCACTGGTGTCCATGGCAAACTCGTAGTTGTTATTTTTTTAATGGAATCCAGATTTTGCCCACACTTTCCATTAAAGTGTATACCTTAGATTTACGGATTTAATACGTATTTCCATTCTGTGTGTTTTCAGACCCACTGATACCGTGTACATCAAGGGCAAAAAGATGCTTTGTTGGTATGAGGTACAGAGCTGCTTCCTCTTGGCTTTTTTAGCTGTCGCAGCTTACTCCATCAGTGACGCCCAGGGCCAAGGTAAGTGATAAAAAAAAAGATGGAGCTTTTCACTAGATCACTCTGATGTGCAGAAATAGACTTCCTGATTCCAAATGCAAGTGTTAATTTCCTTTTACTAGGATGCTGATCCAATATTACTGAAATGAAGCAGGAGTTTTGCTGCTGATCTTGGGGAGAATAATTACATGTTCATGTGTGCTTTTTGAACCTTATATCTCAAATAGCGTAAATCATTCTTTTTGCGAGCTGAGGTGTCTCAAAATGAGTTATACAGAACAATTTTTTACTCTTATTTGCATGGAAGTATTGATCAGAAATTGCTGTGACTACCCTCTATGGAATCAAGTAAGTTTGAAGGACCAGTCTTGATATTAAGCTTGTACGGAATATACTTTTTTTTTCTTTTTTGGAACAGTAGCTAATGTAACACTTACGTCATACAATATTGCACGGTGCTGTTAAATGTCACAGACTACTTCTGCAGGTTTTCTTTTTTTTTTTTTTAAATCTCCTTTGTGGATATTAAAAAGTACTGCTGAGGTTGTTAGGCTTAAATACGTGTTGGATCAGATGGACAGTGGTTTGATTTCTAGAGGAAATTTATCATATTGCTTGGGGAAGGAGGGAGAAAAAATGCCAATGAGTTTTTATGATTTCTAAAGAAAGACATTTCTCTCAACATTATGTCTATGTAATCCCTTTGATATGAGGCTGCCTAGGCATAACTGGGAGCAGAATTTGATCCTGGGGCTCTTCTAAAGACTACTGTGTAATGTATTATTCATGAGCATGCTCAGACACTGGTGGCAACCTGAGGCTTTCTGACTTCTGGTAAAAGCAAGTGGCAGCGCTGTCCAGTCTGTGTGGCGCTCAAGTGCTGGGGAAGCATAGTGACTTGGATGTTTGGGTATCTGTGAGTGTTTTACAAGCTTCTCCCAGAACTTAGGGACACATGTTAGCAGTAATATTTAATGTGGGCAATGTGAGGTGAATGAAGAAATACGTGTTCCCAATGTTCAACACATCAGTTCTGGTCAGAAATGAGGGCCAGAATGTTTGTGACTTAATGAGCCAGTAAAGCAAAGCATATGGTTAGTCCTCTGTGTGTTTTAGTCCTAATGCGTATGGTTAAGACTCCCAAAACAGGATTGGGGATAGGGGTTCATCCCCAGAAACTTGTATACAATTCTGTGAACTTGGAAAACCATATTCTTCCCCCCACACTTTCGTTTTTTTAAAGCTTTGATTTAATCAGTCATATATAAGGGAGAAAACTCTGAAACTATTAATACAATGAAATGAAGGTCAGAGAGAGTTTTTAGCACAATCACCGCACCAGCAGAAACTAGAGTTGGTGTACTTGCTGAATAAAGAACAATACCTCCCTTGTTCTTATGCTCTTTCAGCAAGCATCAGCTACTGAATGCTGTCAGCAGTTAGATACTAAGCTAAGTGGACTATTGCTTTGGCCCAAAGCGACTGTGGTGTTATTGAATGAGGTGATATGAAGTCTCTAATTCATTTTTACAGAATAATAAAAATATCTCTTGCTACACGTAAGTTCATAAGATGTTTCTCAAATCCTTTCTTAAGGTTGCCACCCCTTGCAGTAAACTCTTCATGCAGCTGGCTAACTATTTACAATTTAGTACAGCACTAACTGTATGTTTGGCTGTTTTAAGAAATTGTACACTTTGTCAAGGTGTAGGAAGAGCTGGTATTAGTTCCAGCTTGTGTTTCCTTCCTTTGGCAAAGATACTCGGTTAAAGGTGTGTAATGTGACTAGGAAAGGAGAAAATGTTTGGGAAACTGAAGTGAACATGCCTGAAGCTACAACTGATTCCTTCAGCTGAGGAGTTATCTACGTTGAGCTACATGGTTTTATCTCATTTATAGCCTGAATGCGTTATAAACCACAATGTCATTCATTTTTTACTCAACAACAGTTATTCTTTCATCGCTGCCGTTTCTTCCTCATTCAGCATAATGTCACTTAAACAACAACAAAAAATCCAGTTTTCATCTACTTAAGTTCTTATATAGTACACAAAAAAGTGCTGGGCAAGAAAAATACTTTAGAAATTTCCATTTGTTCATAAAGTAACTTGCTTTAAGTATTTTCCTTCTGCATTTAAAGATGGAAACTTGTCTTTGTGTAGCAATAATTTCCATGTGTTACTAATGTAATTGCAATGCGTATTAACTTGTTTGGCTCAATTCTTAAGACAAAAGTACATTGGAAGCCACAAGGTTTAGTTAGTATCCAATTTTAGAGTGTTGGACGTCTTTGAGACAGCTGCAGATATGCAGTTTATGGTATTTTTCCTTTCCATTAAAACACTGAATAGTTCAAAACACTCTTTCCCCACTTGTCCACAAGAATAACGTATTTGGAGTGCTAATCTGTCTGGTTCTGTAAAATAAAGCCTTGAAGTTGTCTTTAGTTTTCTTTTGGGTGACTGCTCTAATGTTGCTGATGGCCATTCACTTTTGCATTCCTGTAAAACCACTTAACAAGCTCTAGCTACTGATTTTTATCAGTTAACTGACTCAGCTTGGATTAATTTTTTTCCCTTTCTACAAGAAGTGAGATTTTGTTCCACAGCCAATAAAGGTCCAAAGAAATAAAGATATCCTCTTCAGGTTGGTGAATGTGTAGTAATACCCATCAATATTTTGTTGTCTGTTCAAGTGTTAGATTTTTAACTTCCTTAGCTATATGTACTTTTCTATGCCAGAACATTAGTCTTTGCACAACTAAGACACAGTTGAGTATCTGTCTGGTGAAAAACTCTTTTTTTCCCTTATGGTTAATTGCTGTGTGGGAATGTCTGTTCCCCTGCACTGTCACCTTTGATACAAAATGTACCTAGTGAAAATTGACTAGTTGTGTAAAGACTCTTCTGGCACAACTTTTCTAGTCTTTCACATTATAACTCTGTAGTAAGCAGAAAAACTTCTGGTGATTGTGTCCTTCTTTGCTTGTAAGGTCTGTGATTGTTTTTTAGGGGCTCCCAAAATTTACCTGGTTGGTGATGGCTAATAACGATTAGGCCAGGACTATGCTTCTTTGTTAGAAAGTGCTTTCATAAGTTAAGTTGAAAGTCTGATGGAATGACGGGAAGGAGGAAGATGACAGAGAAAAACTCTGAAATTCTAAAACATGATTTTTTTGTCAGTCCATGTTTTTTTGGTTATAATAGCTCTCAGTTCTGCCTCTTAATCCCCATATAAATTTACCACAGTGAAGTGTTTAGCATTTTGAACAATGACAGTATGCAACTGTAAAAAGTTTATTTGCTTTTGCTTAGACAAAATAAATAATGAAAGGAATTGCATATTTTGCAAACTTCTAGGTATGATTTGTCACTCTTGTTCATTCAGCACCAATTCATTATGATTTATGTGTAGCTCAAAGATGGAATGAATCTTGAGAATGAATTAAAAACTGTAATCCATAACTACAGTCTGCTTGGCTTTCAAAACTTTTTGCCATAGTCTCTGTAATTTTATTACAATTATAGCATGCTGAATGTTCTTGCAGAAGCCTGCCCAGAGAAATATTTTTGCAGTACAAGGGCCAAATTTTCAAAGAACTGATTTTGCATTTGCAGTGGTTCCTGCACATGCTCTTACTTGCAGCCTCTCTTTCTGAACTTTGGGGAGGTGACAGGTAGTTTGAAGACTAGGTCTGACAAGATTGTGCCAGCAAATGGGAAAATGCACGGTCTGGATGTTTGCCCAGTGCTGCAAATCAGAACAATTCTGAGTATGTGGAAATGGTGTGCTACCTGCTGTTTCTGTCCCCTTGCCTCTCTCCTGAGCTTGTTCTCGCAAATCTTTGAGACTGCAGAGGTGTTACTAAGCTGCTCTTGGTGCTTACATCCTCTCTTTTTCTATGTTCTGGTGCTAAGTCCCTCAAGGCAGAGAGGAGCAGAACTTGCCTTTGCTCTGGCAAAGTTGTCCCTTATGGATTGATAGGCTGGCTACAAGGAATAAATCTCTTGTGTTAAAGCTCCAGACTTTACTTCTAAGACTCAAAATATTTTTAATGTTAGGTGGCATTGGAAAAAAAAAAACACCTCAGATGTCAAAGAAAAAAAAACTTACAGCTTGCCTCTTTCCTTCTCTTTCTTTCTTCTGCAAGCTCTTGGAAGAAGAAACAAGTAGGAAAAAGTAATCAATTGAGGACAGGTCTTTGGCTGCTGCTATTGCTAGAGCTGCGTTGACTGCAGCAGGTCAAATGGGGAGGCCAGAGACTGTTGGATAGCATGTTCTGCCTGTAGACTCAGGTGCTCCATATGCTGTAATCCTTAAATCTCAGAAATGTCATGAGAACTATTGGCTTATTATATGTAGTAGACTAAGAAGCCATGGGCATGGACCTAGTCATTTGAGAGCTATAATGGGCCTTGGGGCAAATAAATTGCCACTTCCCACCACCCCACTTCAGATAATTTCCCTTCTTTCTTAGATGTACCAACAGAAACCATAAGGGTGGTAGTGGCAGAGGCATCAAGGGACTGAAAAATGAAGGGAAGAGTTTGGTGAGCTGTGGAGGTAGTGGGAAGAGGAGGGGTAAGGTTGATGGAGGACTTCGCTAAGCTTTTCTAACCCTTTTTATTGCTCAGCCTCCAGATAGCTTCCCTGGCTGCCTTTCTCTCTAGGTCAGTTAGTTCTGTGTGGGCCAAAACCTATTCAAATGTATAAAGATTCCCCCTTATTGACAGCCTTGGATAGCACAGGCTGCAGAACCAGCAGCTGTGCTTCAGCTGTTTGCTGGGAAGGGGGAATGTGGCTCCCTGGAGCAAAAGAGAAATGCTATGTAGGGTATTGTCTAACGTCAGTGGAGCTTGCCTGAGCAGAGAGATGCAACGCAGTGAAAGACCAGTTAATGTACATAGGCACAATATTGCTGATATTGCAGTAACAACCTGGGGTGGATTTTCTATTTGTTCCTCTGTGTTGCTTCACTGAAATGTCACATCTTTCTTTATCATTTCATGCTTTTATTCATTTCACTTGCTGCTTCTGTTTGAAACCTAGGTGATGGCACAAGATAAGTAGAGGCCAGATTTGCTTACCATCTCCTGGTTGCCCCCTGCCTAAATCTTGACTAGCCTGCGCGTGTCTTGTAATCTTGATGAGACCAAAGCAGTGCTTGCAGCTGGGCAAGCGTGCGTCCCTGACGCTAGGTTTGCAAATTCGGCAGCTGATGCTTCCTCTGCCCTGTGCATGCCTATCTTTCTTCTTGGTTACCCTGTCTTCACAAGGCTTTGAAAATTTGGCCCTGTGTGACTTAAAATGTGGGGAAACATCCATGGTAATGTGAAGTGAAGGAGGCTAGGTAACACATATTGTCAATATAAGCAAGGAGAGCAATTTTAATTCCCTTGTATTAACAAAGAGCATTTGTATTACCAGCTTTGCCTGCTAAATTAGAGTCTTAACATCTAACACTGTTTGTCTTTCTGTCCTCTGCTGTTAGGTTGTTAGTTTGTTTTTATAAAGAGATAAATAAAAGGTATGTCTGAGGGAAGTAGTGCACCTGGGGATGTCATTTTACAAACTAATAAACTGACGTATGTGACATTTTGAATAACTTGCATCCTTTATCATTAAAATTTTGTGTTGTCTTCCTATATGTTTATTTTAAAGTTTGTTTAAAATTGATGATTGCTTTTTACTTGAATTTAAAATGTTGTTTTCTCTCCCCACTTGCAGTGTCCCCACCAACAAGACTAAGATATAATGTAGTCACTCCTGACAGTGTACAGATCTCTTGGAAAGCCCCCAAAGGGCAATTCACTGGATATAAGCTTCTTGTCACTCCAAGTTCAGGTAAAACAAAAGTCTGTATGTTCTTTTGTAAAGTGAAACGACTGTTGCCATCTAGACCTAAGGCTGGGCAGCTTTCATGAGGCTAATGTCACCCTTCAGGACAAAGGAATTGTGAGCAAGCTGTGGATAAGAGTATTGACTGGTCAACAGAAAAGAAGTCGATCTCGTCACAGGGTGCCCATAGGCGCAGAATATGGGAATTGAATGTTTGAAGTAGAAGGAAGTGGATGCTACATATACTTCATACGTAGTCCTTGGGATTTGTCACTGATCATCTGTCTTGACCTTTCTTCCAGTGGGGTGTAAGGAAGTCTGGGAGGTATTCAAGGGAGAACATGAGCACTGTTTCATTTAAAGCTTTGAGGTGGATCTCCCTGGGCCTTCTCCCCTAGTGAGCTCCCCAGAAAAGACCAATAAGATTTTAGAACAAACTTAAAACTCTTATATTTATATATATATGTATGCATATAAATGGTTATATATTTACATACGAGAAGTTCCTGGTCCAAAGGAAGTGAGCAACAAGAGGGTGTGCTGAGATACTGTGGGAACGATGGGGTCAGAACTGGCAGCCAATGACAGAGCAGTGTGCAAGAGTGTGGGATATGATGTTACCAAACTTGACAGTTCCCTGCCATAAGAGGCCAGCCAAAACAAAACAGTGGCCCTGTATATTTAGTGGGAGGTACCTGGAGTACTTCTGGGTAAACTGGGAGGGGTGGCTTGCCCTCCCATCCAGTCGCAGGGTGGTCAAGGAACACATGAGGGATGATGTTTTACAAAAAGGCAGCCCTTGTGGGTGAATAGGGATGGAGTGAACTGACTCTGGTGTGGTCGGGGGAGGAACTTCTGGGGCACTTGTCTGCCCATGGTGGGGCTTCCACAGACAATCAGGACACAGCACCTCTCACCTCTTACTTAAACTGCTGGCACTAACTTTTAATGGGCTGAACAGCAGGCAGTGCAGATGGGCAGGAGAGAAAAGGATTTTCAGCAGCTGCGGTAGCTTGAAAGTAGATTTGTGGGAGCAGGCAGCTCGTGATGCGAGGAGCTCTGCCAAATCCTCAGAGTCATTTGAAACACGGGTCCTTTGCACACCCGTTTAAGTACTTTACTGGGGCCTAGAGTAGCAGTGGTATGCAAGGAGGCACACAGTAAAATGCTGCATGGGATGTATACTGGTAGGAGCTACCTAGAACCAGACTGTTACTTCAAGCCTTGTACTCATGCAAAGTCTTTTATCCATATGCTTGCCTTGTGTACAGGTGATTAAATGTATGGGGTATAGCAAATGTGCAATTGACTTAATTTTCTATATGTATCCTTGGTGTATTGTATTAGGCATTTTGTGCTTCATGCTAGTCTTTGTAAGAGATTCCAGTCACTTAAAATCATGTCGTGTGTGGAACAGGTGTGAGCACCTCAGTGATATCTCTGAGATCATGCTGATTATCCAGGTCAAGATTTTAATAGGAAACGTGAAGATGTTTACTGCAATACTTTACTCTGGCTAGCAGACCTTTCACTGGGGTTAGCTGGGAGATCTGATGTTACCAGTGAAAGCAAACTCCTTTTTTTTTTTTGTGTTCTCCAAAAGTTGTCCGGACTCACCTAAGTTTTACTTGGGATTTGTTGCACTAAGAGTGGTAGCAGGTACTGTAAAGGAAGTTGACTAACACTACTCCTAGTTTACCTACCTGGAAAAAGTTTCTTTTTGCTTTGGTGTCTGAAGATTTTTCCCCAAACTCCATTCCTCTGTATTACAAAACACTGCCTCTGTGTTTAATCCGTTTCAGTTCATGTTTAGTGTTTCATTGCATAGACCAAAAGCTCTTATGTTTGTGTTACGCTCCCTTGGCCTGTTGAATTAATTCTGCCTTTCATTTAAGGGGCCAGTCAGCCTTTCTGGCTCTTCTGTAACTTGAAACGTTAAAAAACCTGTAATTCCATTGTACAGCGAATTTTTCAGCTCCTGACTTTCTTGCTTAAACAGTAGCTTCTGTTGCTTCTTCTTAACCTGCTTTGTCAATTTGATTGTTGTGGTTTTTTTTTTTCCTTCATCCATGTAGTTGACCACCTATTTGATGTTGTGAATTGCTCAAGCTAGGAGGAAAAGCTATTAACACTATCAGATGTTTTCTTGTAAATAAAAGGGTTATAATGTCCTTTTGTCACACTGGGAAACATGGGTTGGAGAACAGAGCAAGCATAACCATGTATCTGCTCAGAGTATTAAGCCATCTTCTGTTTGATGTACACCCAGAAATTCCCTTTGCTCACCAGAGGACTTCTCTAGTTCCTTTGTCTTGCCTCACTGAACTTTTCTGTCTCGTTAGAAAAGGGCAAAATGGAAGGCTGTGAAACCCGTGTGCTGATGTGTACTTTAAATGTGCTCTTATGTATTTTTTTTATTTTATGTATTTTTCATTTTATTACGTTTTGTAAGCCTCTCATGATCAGACAGCATGTTCTCTAATGATACCTCATAGTACTTCTCTTGGATGATGGGTGAGTGTCCTCTTGGCAAGTTTAATATCAGTTTGGGGGGAATGGTTGACAGGCTGGAAATGAGGGTTGCTCTTCAGAGGGACGTGGACGGCTGGAGAAGTGGGCTGACAGAAACCTGACAAAGTTTTGTGACAGAAATTATGAAAACCTTATGAAACAAATGCAAATTCAAATTCCCACAGCTGAACCGGAACAACCCACTGCACTGGTACAGGCTGGGGGCCTACTGCTAGGGAGCAACTTTGTAGAAAGGACCTGGGGTCCTGGTGGGCAAGGGTGAACTCTATGCCCTTGCAACAAAGAAGAGCAATGATGCAACAGGTTGTACCAGCAAAAATACAGCCTTCTGGTTGAGAGTTTTTCTTTCTCTGTGTTTGGTGCCAGTTAGACTGCAGGTATTTGTAGTGCTAAGTCCTAATTTGGTTCTATCTTACAAGAAGGACATTGAAATACCAGAGTAGTCCAGTGTAGGACTACCAAGACAGAAGCTTGGAGCACATGGTTATACAAAGAGAATTGGGTTTCTTCAGTTTTAAGAAGAGAAGTCTCAAGGTAGGTGTTACTGTTGTCTAAAGGGACGATTTAGAAAAGATGAAGACATACTCATCTAAGAGGTGCACAGTGACAGTATGACAGACAATGGACACAAGCTCGAGCGTGTGCATTCCAGTCAAATACTAGGAAAAGTCAGTGTTTTCCTCTACCACGAGGCTTGTCAGATATCAGGACAGGCTACCATGAGAAAGTTGGGGAATCTCCGCCCTTAAGGATATTCAGAACTCTACTGGCCATGGTCTTGAGTGACCTCTTCTAACTAGACCTACTTTGAGCAGGAATGTGGACTGGAGATATGGAGCTGCTGGAGAGAGTCCAGCAATGGGCTGCTAAGATGATGAAGGATTGGACCATCTTTCTGTGAGGAAAGGCTGAGAAAGCTGGGACTGTTCAGCATAGAAGGCTCAGGGAAGATTTTATCCATGTGCATAAATACCTGGAGGGAGGGTGGAAAGAAGGCAAAGCCAGGCTCTTTTCAGTGGTGCCTAGTGCCAGGATGAAAGGCAACGGGCACAAACTGGAACACAGGAGGTGTTCCATCAGGAACATCAAGAAACACTTACTGTGAGGGTGACCAAGCACTGACAGAGGTTGCCCAGAGAGGTTGTGGAGTCTCCCTCCTTTGAGACATTTAAAAGCTGTCTGGCCATGGTCCTGGGCAAGTTGGCAGTAGGTGGCCCTGCTTGAGCGGGTGGGTTGGATAAAATGGCATCCAGAGGTCTCTTCCAACCTCAACCTTTCTGTCATTCTGAGAGACCTTGAGAGGTTCCTTTCAACCTACATGGTTCTATGATTTTTATTATAAATGTTTAGTATGGAATTTTTGTTACAAGCAGTGCTTCTCTGCTTTGTGAGTTGGTTGATCCTGAACTTTTCATAAGCTATTTCGTCTTATTGGCAAATATTTATTTCTGTCTTAATAGTTATGCTGGGTATGTTGGCTGTTCTGTGAGACAGACGCAGATACAAGGGCTGATTGACTGATCTTAGAGTGTTTATATCCAAAAATCTAGCCTCTGTCTTTGGTCAGGCTGCCTGACTTCGTACTTTTCTGGGATGTCCTCTGGCCTGGCTGGGTGGATAGTTTCAGAAGTGGTAATAGAAGACACTTTGTAGAGCCTGTTTTAAGTCATTACATTTACCTTACTGCAAGAAAAGCTAAGTTATGTTTTTTTTTCTTTTCTGTTACAGGTGGAAAAACCAATCAACTAATTCTTCAAAACACTGCTACCAAAGCAATTATTCAAGGTCTTATTCCGGACCAAAGTTATGCCCTTGAGATCATTGCATTCAATGATGACAACGAGAGTAAGCCAGCCCAAGGACAGTTCAGAAGTATGTATCTTTTTATACTTGACCTGCAGAGTATATCAGCCATTCAGTGTAACTTATGAAACTGTAACAAACTCTGACATAAAGGGGGATAATGGAAAAGAAGAAACTGTTTTTCTTTTGTGGTGGAAAGCTCATGAGAGTCAGGGATTTTTAAGTGATACAGCTACAGCTGGAGGTCTGAATTAATCCAGTTGCAGTTGCACAGGAGATTCTTGCTTTGGGCTATTTTTGTTTCTGTTTTGGTTTGGGATCCCTGTCTTCCCCATTCCTTTATGAAATTAGCCGGTATCTCATGGAAGAGAATCTTCAGTGAGCAGAAACAAGAAGGAAAGTGCTATATTCCAATATGTTAAAAAGTTTCCTCCTCTTCATTCAACTGTTTTTATTAAAAGATTCTTAGAGCTGTGCCAACTAGCTGTTAGTTGCTTGTTCAATGATACTATGAAAGGCTAAATTCATACTGTTCTTCAGCTGTCAAATATGTTTACAAATTATGCCTAAGACTCTTAATATATGTTATTATAGTGCAAAGATAGTGTTATAAGAAATTCACCGATGAAACACTGATTTGTGTCTCGAACAGCCCAGTTATATATGATCAGTGCCAGTTTCTTCAATGAAGACAGAAATGTGACAGTTCGGAAGTACAGTTGAAAGTGTACTGAATTCCCTTGACACTGCATATTTTAATAACCATTTGTGGAGGATGCTTCTTGCATTCTTGCTGTCATTGCTAAAGCACCTTTCTCTTAGAACCACCACAAGATAAAATATGCTGACCACTTGATGTGGTGTTTGTCGAAGTCTTTCTAGCTTTTTATCACTGCAGCTGTGTGTTTACTATTTTAAGTACCATCCCAGTTAGGAAACCCACAAAACCACAGATTACTTTGGCATTGAAGAGTAGCCCACAGAAAGCTACACCAACTTCTATAATCTTAAGTGTGGTTGTTTTTAAAAGTAGCTCTACCTCAGGAAAAACAGAGTTGGCAGCTTGATTTAACAATGTGGGGGTTACATTCTATTTAGTATACTCTTTCTTTGCTGCCAAAGAAAACATGTAGCACTCAATGAGACTGGAGTTTTGTTTGACCATATGATGCCTTGCATGAATAAAACCAGGTACAACACATGTAAAAAGACTTCCTTTCACTTATACTGTGTTCCATGTTTTCTCTTCCCTTCTGTGACAAGTAGTCACTGATTCTTGAGATGATAAAAGGTCAAACAAATCCAAAGCTTTGAGAATATGCTGCATTCTAGTGCATCGGAAGTGTGTTTGTAATGCTGTTAAGTTGTAATTGATATACAAAGTTCTCAAGCCTACAATAAAATTTTGTTGTTAAAAGAGTATTCCTTTTATGTAGCTATGGATACTTTCTTATTCTGGTGCTGCTTGTAAGCTATTCCATATAGTACATAATTAACAAAGGTCACTGGGGAATTTCTTTAAGATCCAGCTATAAAGACATGGAGTTAAGGTCATTGTCTGTGTAAGTATGTGAGTAAAGCTGGTGTCTTCCTGTCTGTTTTCCTTATGTGGTTAGAATTTTGACAGTTAGAAAGGGCTTTTCCAAAACCAAAAATCTCTGTCAGGATGTGATTCACTTGTCTCCTGTGAGCATTTTCAGACTTTTGTACAGTTTCTCTGGAGACTTGCCCTTCCACAGCACTAGGATTAGAGGAGGCCATCAGCACCTCCTTAGTGGTGTTTGCCCATAGCCTTTATTCAAAGGAGTGCTGTTAGTTACTAAGTAATGGCATTGTTTTTGGCCTATTATTACTCTGGCAATTTAACCTCTTTTATTTTAGTTGGAGACTTGTTTATGTAAGGATTAAACTCAGACTTCTGAGTAAGACCTAATGTCATCGTGGCTTTATCTGTATCCCAATTAATATCCAAGATCTACCATGGTAAAAGCTGATTCCTCAGCAAGCATGTGTACCTAACTTGCTTCTGAACCTGTTTCACAACCATTCCCCAAAGATAGAGGTGATGTACAGGTACACATAGTGTATTAGTTTGGAAAGGAGTAAAAAAAATTCAGTTACTTTTTTCACTGGTATTCTTATTTTTATACCTGGAGTAGTGTGAAGGTTGTAAGTTCTGCAGAGGCTTTTCACAACTGAGAGATTTGATGATGGCTTGTCTTCATAAGACCTTAAGATGGTCTTGTGATTATATTTTGGCCTGGGACTTGAGAGAATGCTGTTTCAGATATTCCCTATACAGTTAGGTATATCAGTGAAATCCATTTGGCTTCGGTTTCACTTCTGTAAAACAGAATACCTGTATTGTCCATTTTATATTGTATGTTTCAAGAGGCAGATAACCTTCTTTCACCCTCTCACAATGTTTTGTGAAGGATGTAGCACAGAGAGACTCTGATCCGGGCTAAGGTTCAGTGCCTGCTTGAATGGATGTTGGTCATAATCCAGGTCTACATAAACTAAAGATTTTAATTGGAGTAGAACTTTAATTTCTGTAAAATATAATGTTTCAGTTTTCCCAAGCTGTTCCTGGACAGTAGATAGCTGGGGTGTTGTCACCAATTAACATTCTAAGAAAATTCTGAAATGATTTTTTTTTCTAGTATGTGACTTTGGCAGTGATTTTGCCACAGTCTTTCAGACTACGATGGAGTAGAGAGACACTGGCAGCTAATGTAATATTAGGAATTGCTAATCAGGCTGGGTTCTGCTAGGCTATTATGAGAAATCTGGGATATAATAAATAAGGGAGGTATCCCACCCACTTCTGGGGCAGGAAACCATTGAAGTCTGAGTTTTGGAGCAACTATGCTGTCATGGGAGTATTTGGTGCCCTGAACACAGATTTGGGCATGGGATTTAAGCTGATTCTTTAAAGAGGATAATGTAACAGCTGGCTTATGTGCTTTTGTGCTGGATGACTTGCAGTGGAACTCTGCAATACTGGACTTTCCCCAGCTAGCTTTGCCAACTTTCTGGGCTATATTTCCAGTGCTGGCTCTTGTCATTGTGGGCTTAGATGTTGGTGTCACTATATTTTGGACTCTCCTGAGTGAGGAGAGTCACTTTTGAGAACTTCAATGATGGTAGGATGGGGGCAGACTATTAAAAATAATAAACCCAAAGGGAGGGAGAGAAAACCCAGTAACAGTCACTTGTTACCTAAGCATATTGTAAGATATTGCGTGAAACTTCTCTATCAGGAAGAAGAAAATTACTTGCTTCTGACTGCACTCTTTCTGGTTTGATTGATTTATTTTTTTCCCCCCTTACTTTTCTAGTTAAAGATATAGAGAGAAGAAAAGAAACAAGTAAATCCAGGGTGAAGGATCCAGAAAAAACAAATGCGAGTAAACCAGCTCCAGAAGGTCAGATCATAACACATATGACTTGTGTGATATTCTGATAATAATCAGCTTCTTTGTTTAACTTGGCCACTATATAGATTTTTTTTAAATCATTACTTTAAATCAGATTTCCAGGGTTAAGTTAAACAGAAGGGAAGAACCAGTATTTTCAGGAATATTAGAGAGTTGCTACAACAGAGGGATTGCTTTTAGTTCTGTGTTCTGTCATGTTACACAGTAAGCACTAAATACCACTATGAATAGCGTAAAAGAAGGCTTTGGACATGCATTTAAAAAAAAAAAAAATCGTACTGCCTGTACTTCCCCACTGGGCTCACTT
>VXAL01010200.1:256091-276775 GCA_013399475.1 Chauna torquata | reverse complement strand
TTATATATATATAAATTTGAACTGGAACATTCTCCAGCCATGAAAATAGCCATTTAAAAATTTTTGAACTAGAACACAAAACGTATCAGGTACTTCGGATGCACGGGGCTATACATACAGACTCCATGATACAGTATTTCACATAAATGGATTACTATATAACCTCCTTGCTGAGAAGGAGATCCCAAATGCTATTGTAGCAAACCTCCCTCAGCATTAGAGCTGAGCTGAAAACTACTAGACACCACAAAGATGCGTCATCTCTCAATAACCTAGCTGAGATTTCTCCGCTAAGATGGCTGCGGCGAGCTGCTGAGCGTCTGTCACGTGAGGGTTTTTTTTCATAACAATCCTCACAAGATCAGGGGGGAAGATGTTGCACAGGTTTATGTAAACCTTTTCCCTGGTGTCTTGGTGCCTCGGGGGGTCTTGAGGGATTCCACAGTACGGTACACGCCAGGTCTGGTCCTGCTGTTCGGGTAAGCTTTGGAAGGCAAACTGCTCATAACACGGCTGTGTGGGGTTACTGGGCAGAGAGTAGGTCTGACGGTAGCCATAGGCATCGATCCCGTAACTCTGCCTGTCCCAGCTGCCAAGCCCATCTGGGCCAGAAAAAGGCTTTCTATGTCTCAGTGGAGAATTATCATACAAACGCGAGTCTGAAATGCTGTCTATTCTCGTGGACACGAGGGCTCTCCCCAGGTGCATGGTCTTTGAATGTGGCGAACTCTGAGATGTAGAGTAGTCATTTGGACAACTAGAACGAGCACCAACTGTTGGATGCTGTAGATGCACAGCCAAGTATGGAATTGGAGGTTTGTGGTGATGCTTTGGTTCTTCATGACTATAACTTTGCACTCGTGTTAGAGGCTCGTGGTAGCTCTGTAAGAAGGGCTGAGAGTTAAGGCGGCCATGGGGGTGCATATGTTGGCACTTTAAGTTCTCCTCCAGCTGTGGGTCAGGTGAACTCATGTACGAGCGATCACTGTAACCCACATAGGAATCGCTACTGCCACAACTAACACTCCCTTCACTGCTGCAGTCAGAAGCTACAGAGCTAATCCTATAATCTGTGTCCAACGAAAAGCGCCTTTCAGGACTACGTGGACCAGATATACTTAGATTTGAATATGCACTCATCATAGAGTAATACCCTACATCCACAGGAGACTCACATTTTGGATACTGGTCATAAGGCATTGGCGTTCCGTGATTTTTGGTTGCCATCATCACTGTAGGATACTGTCCCTGTGGTCTTTGATCCTGAGGTGGGAAATGAACTCCAGATGGAAGGCCGTTAGTTAAAGGTGCAGTACTTTGGGGTTTTGCAGCAGAGGAACTTGGTATACTAACTAAGGAAGGTACAGACCTGGTTTCCAATTTGTTTTTGGTGGGAAGCTTTTCCTCCAAGTCTTGATAGACTTGAGTCCTTATACTAGGATCCGATTGCCTCTTCGGAGTGGCACGCTTAAGCTCTGAAGTGCCATCGTTCTTAGTGCTACAGGGAACACTATTGCTTTTTACCAGTCCTCCTTCACTTGTAGTTTTGGCAGCTGTATTTCTAGACATGGCACGAAGCTCATCAGCTACAGATCGCTGAGGCTGACTTCCTCTTTCTGGATGATAGTATTTGCACTTGTGTCCATAGGTACACTTCTTCCCTGTTAATACAAACATAATGAGATTAAAAAAACATGAACGAAAATCTGTTAATCACTGAACAACGGAAATGCCTCTCATTTCAAGTTTTACTGACACTTTGAAAGATCAATCAGAGGGCTGGAGCACGTCTCTTACGAAGAGAGGCTGAGAGAGCTGGGGTTGTTCAGCCTGGAGAAGAGAAGGCTCTGGGGAGACCTTATAGTGGCCACCCAGTACCTAAAGGGGGCCTAAAAGAAAGTTGGAGAGGGACTCTGTATCAGGGAGTGTAATGATAGATATGACAAGGGGTAACGACTTTAAATTGAAAGAGGTCAGATTTAGATTAGATATTAGGAATAAAATCTTCACTATGAGGGTGGTGAGGCACTGGAACAGGTTGCCCCAAGAAGTTGTGGATGCCCCATCCCTGTATTCAAGTGTTCAAGGCCAGGCTGGATGGGGCTTTGAGCAACCTTGTCTAGTGGAAGGTGTCCCTGCCTTGCAAATGGTTTTATGTGACACAGGGTGAGATCTAGGATCTCCTTTCTTGTATCGTGGGTAAAAGAGCCAGTGGTAATGTGCTGCAGCAACTGCTGTAGGAACACAGACCAACACTACCAGCCACGTTTTGAGCTGAACATGATGCCATCAATGCGTATGCACACACTTGCTGTATTGTGCTAAGGAGATATAAAAGTGGCAAACTTAATGTGAAAGTCATAGAGTCATAAGAGCAGCAAACATTCAGCTCAGTCAAGATGGTGGTGTGCCTGTACAGACGGTCAGTAGCTAAACTTCAGGCAGCTCAATCCATTTTCTGGCAGAAAACTTGGATGTGCTATGGCCAAAGCACATTACAAAATGGCTTTCTGGAGCCTGAAGAATTTAGGTGCTGTTTTGGATCTCTTCCTACCAATGATTAATGAAGTTGCTCCTTTAGTTCAACTGGTAGACAGAAATGTTCTTTAACTAGCACGTGAAAAAAAAATCACTTCACTTTCCACTAACTCCAGTGCTCAGCATTTCAAACATTCTCAAGCTAAGACAACAATGTAAGAACCTCTGTTTAAAAGTTTTACTTTTGGCAGCGTTAAAATAAAGCAGGAGCTCAGTTCCCAGTCCCAGCAGTACAGAAAATGAGCAGAAAACCAAATTACCATATGGACATGGTTGCTTCTTATGTTCTGGCACGATAGGCTTCTTCCTAAGAAAATTGTCCAGACTTGGGCCATGGCGGCCAAGAGGATCATCAGGAGGCATAAATCTGTAAAGCAACAAAAAAGTATTACAGAAGCAAACACCTTCTCATACTCCTCATGCAACGACCAAGAACCTTACAACTGTGTCCCACACCGTAACCTGCCATGCTGACATTTTAAGCCTGGGTTCTTTGAGAGTGGCTTTGAAAACAGCTGCAGCTCTTGAAGTCACTGTACTGCAGCTGCACAAGACCACCTTTCTGCTGCAGGTGCTATCTGAGAGATGAGTCAGCAAGACTGTGTGGACACCCCTCGTCTGCTTCAGGCACCTCTAGTCTAGCCCAGCTGACTGCTCTGCAGCAGAACAGGGCTGCACACAACCCATTCCTAAACCAGTGTAAGGGCAGCAATACAGGCAGCAATTTCTTAAAACACCACAGCTAGATTTGCAAAACTGTGCTGATTGTCAAAGTCTTTTTCATCAGTATTGAGGCACTCAAATACAAGCGTCTGCCTGGCAGAGTACTGAGTCCTTCCCACTACAAGAAGCCATCAGTACTAACTGCAGTTGACACTTAGGTGGGGGTTATGAATTTACCACAGATGGATCTAAGTAGACAGTTGAACTAGAGGCCTCCTGTGGTCCATTTCAACTTGGGTTGTTCTGTGACTTTCTGGTTTAGGAGTCTAACCACAGATACTCAAAAACGCTGGCTCAGTACATCAAGAGAATTGAAATACTATCCTGTAGCATACATACAATATAGCATACACATTGGCATACACTGGAAGAGGCAAACAATTTTACAAGAAAAAGATATAAACATATTGCTATAAAAAAGCTCTGCCAAAAAAAAACCACCCCAAAACAAAACAAACAAACAAACAAAAAAAACCAGTTCAAGTACTTTTAGACTATTCCTTCTATTTTCCAGCATGTACTTAATGATTTGGGTGGAAGATAACAATTCATACAAGTCTTCAAACTGTCCTTTCCTCAGTTATTTTAGTGGCACATATAAGGATAGAATGACTTACTTGTCATTAACAAATGAATACATCAGCAAGCGTTCATCTATGAACTTCTTCCATTCGAGCTTTTCATTAGCTAGATCCCTGTAGTTATCATTAGAAACAATGATGCCATCTGACTCATAGCCCAACTTCAGTATAAATCGGTCATCGTAGCATACCACCCTTCTCCCTTGCACTCGGCGGGATGGTGTGAATACAAGAATCTTCTCTTTTTCTAATTTACGCAAGATTTCTTGATCTACAAGGAATAAGAATCAAAAGTTACAAAAATAAAAAGAAAGAAAAGAAAAAGATGTTTGTTTCATCTCTGAAGACATTAGATTTTAGGAAGAAAACCCAAGCATTAAGGACTAACCATGTCTTTAAAAGGTTATATAGTCCAGCAGAAAATGTCTGATGTGTGATACTTGAAGCTACAGTCAGCAGTCAATTGGCAATATATTCAAAAGAAAACAGACCAAAACCTTCCACTACATAGCACTTCTCTAAGACCAACAAAGGGGACCTTGTTCACTTTGCTGTGGTTAAAATGAACACTGCTTACCAAAACTCCTCTGCTTGAGAAAGTGGGAAAAAAGTCTTAAATCTTACTCAATGTCAATGATTAGAAGGACTATACCCAACTACAGCCAAAGGTTTTCAAATTTTAACAGCACCTGCTAAAAAGACTTCTGACTTCATCTTGTAACCAAATTAAAAAAAAAAAAGCAACTGAAAATGCCTTTTTTTTTTGAACTGCCAGTATTGGTTCAGAACATATTTATCCTTGAAAGGTTTTCAATTTTATGTATAAAGTCTTACCATATCCAATACGGTTTCTCTTTCATCCTGCTAAATAAGTGTGTTCGATATTTTATGTAATTCCTTCTTGTCCTACATAGTCCTTTAATCGCCCATCCAAAAGCATTCTCTCTTTCTGTGTGTGGAACCTGGAGATTCTGAGGAGCTTTGAAAGATGAGCACAGACTACCAAGGAGGGTGACCTGGACTAAGACTCTGGAGGTAGACACCCCTGCCTTGTGTCATTTCTACTAGTTATCACTCTCCTCAGAGCAGACAAGCTATGAAAGAAAAATAAACAGAACGCTAGGCAACACCTAAAACTGCAGAAGACACTTGGCACGCTGAATATGAGTCACGGCTCTTAATAATGGTTTAGATCTCAAATAACTCAGCTGTTTTGTAGCACAAGAAACTTGACAGGGAACATGTTCCATCCAGAAAAAAAAAAGACTCCAACAGGAAGAAATACAGCATTAATATTACAAATAAGCAATATATTTCATGCAAACATTTATCTGTTTACTAGAAAAGATACAAGATTAGAAATGATGTCCAGCCTTTTTGTAACCATTTTTCTCCTCTTGTAGAAAATGATGAATAAGAGTCTGAAGGAAGGTGATTTTTCCCCATCACAAATGAAGAAAAAATCTGTTTAGATGAATGGCAGGTAGTAATGATGAGTAGGAAAGATGCAGCTGTTACTTAGTCCAAGAAGTTTCTCACAAATATTGGCAGTCTAGAACCATCCTCATGTTAGTCATTTAAGACTTTTTCAAAATTCCAGGTGGCCACATATTTGAGATACATATCTCTGGAATTGGAGTGTCAGCACAATGTATTTCACAATACTGGCAGCAAACAGGCTCCCTGCATCCTGGTAAGAAAACTAAAGAAGGTCTGTTTTACAGAAGACACAATAAACTTCTTTGATTTTCCTCCCATCTTCAGGGTCCATGATGACACTTGGCAAATTCATTTTTCATTGGTAGACAACTGGTCAACTCTAAGACTTCCTACTTTCTTGAAACTCCTTTTTGGGCTTCTAGCCTTATCCACAGCTCCAGCAGATGTTACACTTCAATTCTAAATATCAAAACATTTATTGCTTAGCCAATACTCTTCTCATACCTCAAACACTAGTACAGTGAAACAACTTGACCAAGACCACTCTTACGACAGGCTAATACATCTTTCTCAGGTTATAGCTTTCTCTATTGCCTTTGCAATAGTCTATAGCAAACATTTACCTGAGTACCTTCAAGAGAAAGGCTCCACGCTGCCTGTGATTAAGGGATTACAATAGCTTTCTAAATACTTTCTTGCATGAACATATGTTCTAGCAGCAATCAAACAAATTAAATGAAGCGTTGTAAAGATGTTTCCAGATCTTCAGAAATGCACGTGGAAATCAAAATATGCTTCCACAGCTACTATTCTTTTAGGCTTCCCCTCCTTTAAAGGCAGCCAAGTTTAAAAAAGGAAAAAAAAAATGCAAAATGCCCTAATACTCCTCTGCTTCAGCTTTAGGGCAGAGGGAGGACAACCTTTCAGCCTTCACACAGAATGAAGAAGTTAGATAAAGAAATATATGCCTCTACATCAGTTTTTTTTTGATAAACACATTTAAAATAAAAATTTTCAAAAGCTTGTTAAAAGTAATGTTCAAAAGGGGAACTGTTCCTTTTCTGCCAGAATCATTCTCTTCACTCCCAGTGCAGGGCAGAGTGACTCACCGCAGGTGACTGGCAGGCAGGCCAGGCTGGCAGACTCGGCTCACCACAAGAACGATCACTCGGTGAATCACTACCTTCAAACCCTCACTGCCAATGCTACATGGGCGTAACTGATTTAAAAAACGGCAATTATGTTCTTGAAGAAGTAAGTAGCAACATAAAGGGAAAATTTATAAGGGGAGCAGAAAAGGAGGATTCGGAGAGGGCATTACCTTGCCTTTTTCCTTCCTGCAGATTGCAATGAAGTTGCTACACCAAAGATACTTTCTATTAGAGTCTTTCAATTCTAACGATTTATTCATTTGCGCAGCAGCACTCATGTTGTACAAAGCATCACACATACCAGCGAAGGCAGAACAGAGCTTACCTGTGATGAGAGCATCAGGTCTCGACTGTTCTTTCCTCCATGCTGGCACAAACACAGTGACATCCTTGTGTCCTCTTTCCAAAAACCAGTCTACTGCCAATTTGATTCCTCGACAAGAAAATACTTCTTTGTTCCCGTGGCTGAAACACACATTAAATTCCTTATTATATGACTTTGCTTTTCTCTGAGTGCACATGGAACACAGTGAAACACAAATCTCCTAATCCAAAGTCATGTTATCCACTGGCTTCACGGTTTCTAAAGGCGACTGGGGGTCAGTCTGAGCCTTGCCCAAACACTGCCATGACTTGCAAAATGGTGTGGGAGAGGGACACTGAATCTGCTGAATATGTTTAGCATCTCCACACAGACTTGACAAATAAGGAAAAATATAAGCACAGCGTGTTAAAAATCCTCACAGCCCAACCAAAAATCTGGTGTATAACAGCCACGAGGCAGATTTCATAAGGGAATGCTGAAATATCAACAGGAAAGACTGCAACCTTTTTAGGAATTGCTGGCAATGAACACTGAGCTGCTGTGTGCATGGTGGCAGGGAAGGGACAGCAGAGCCCCAGTACAGGAGCTCTGCAAGCTCCCATCTAAGCAGAGAAAGAGGAGAAGGACTCCTAACCCCAGAGGATGGCAGGCACTCGGCAAGACAGATTAGGCAAACTGGAGAAATTGTCCAAAATCAACAAGAGAAAACTAAGAATTTGCTTAGCACTGCACTTAGGAAGGTGAAATCAATTATGTGTAAAAAAAAAAAAAACAAAAAAAAACCACGGAGAGACACAAGTTCAGCAGAATATGATCAGACACAAGCAAAACAAAAGATGTGCATCCGTTGTGCAATAACTGTCTGAGGTAAGGCAAGAGATGCAATTATTTCATTTTCTAAAGGTAGAAAGGTAGATGAGTCCTCGGCTGACTTCCACATCCAATTTCAGACACTGCATATTATGAAAGACACAGATAAACCAGAAAGAATCCAAAAGAAAGCAAAATGACACCTATGGGGAAAGGTTGAAGGAGTGCATTTAGTTAATCTGGGGGAAAAAAAGACAGCCTATGGAGGAACAAAACTGTCTTCAACACATTGTCTGTAACTGCAACAGAGGACAGCAATCAACCATTGGGTCTTCATGGAGAAGTTCTGGTCCCAGGGAGGCTGCAGGGGTGGCCTCTCTGAGGAGAGGTCAGAGGCTGCCCCATGCTGGATACAACTGGTTCCAGTTTGCTGCTCAACAGACCCATCAGAGAAGCTGTTGGTACCTCTGTGAAAATACACTTAAGAAAGGGGAAAAGCACTGCACAGGGAGAGGAAAAGGTAATAAAGGACCACCAAGGCCAGAGGAGGAGGAGGAGGAGGTGCTCTGAAGGAGAGCAGGTGCATCCCTCAGAGGGACTGCAGCCCACAGATAAGGCCACGCTGGAGCAGTTACCCCCCTGGAGGGACTGCAAGCTGTGGAGGACCTATATTAGAGCACAGGAGAAAAAGCGTGAGAAAGAAGGAGCAGCACAGAGAAACAGCCACGTACTGACCCCAACGCCCTGCACTGCTCACTCCCTCACGGAAGGCACTGAGCAGAACCTGGGGAGGAGAGGTGTCTGGAGTGAGGAGTGAAGATAAGGAAGAGGGGAGGTGAGGTGTTTGAAGCAAATCGAGCCCGGAAACAGGAAAGGATAGATATTTTTCCCAAAGTATTTTAATGTTTTGTTTTCCAGTAACTGAATCAGTAATTACATATTTGTTAACTGGTTATAAATTAAATTCCCCAAGCTGAGTCTTTTTTGCCTGCAACAGTACTTAGTAAGTTACTTCCCTGTAATTATTCTGAGTTTTCTCGCTCCTGTTCCTCCTGTTTTCTCCCCTGTCCTGCTGTGGGGTGGTGGTGAGCAAGCAGCTGGGTGGGTGCTTGGCTGCCAGCCGGGGCCAACCCATCCCAGTCCCACTGGGTAGGGACAGAAAAGTCAGCATAACATGCATAAGGAACAGCTAAGCAATATGCTAGAAAAAGCTTTCTAACTAGTTAATGGGACAATCTGCTTAGGAATGCTCTGGTATTTCCTAAGTGGACACTTTTAAGAACAAATCAGACAGCTCCTCTGGGGCTGGTCTGGGTTCTGTCCCCAAGCACACAAGGAGACCAGCAATTTTTCTGAGGTCTCTCCCAACCCCACAGGTCTACATAGCAGAAGAGACACACAAGCACGACAGCTAGCTGTTATCTTTTGCCTGACTGGCTTGTCACATCCACTGCATCATCTGCTTTTCCAAAAAGGTAAGGGACAATTCACTCACTGAGGAGCGATTTGTGAAAGGGACAATATGACGACTGCTAGACACCTAGAAGTTCTTCCTATTTTCAAGTTGCTAAGTAAATAAAAACACTACAAAGTTGTTTAAAAACTTTTGTTCTTTTTTTTTTGGTAGAACCATTCTAAAGTATCTGCTATTTCTACTTTTCCAAAACACAGCACTGCCATATGTCCCTTGATAGTTTGAGGGAGCCTGAGTAACTGTGCAATAGATGAAGTGCCCCAGTAATAGTGAGGAAGAAAATTAGAAACCATGTTCAGATTCCAGAAGCCTACACAGGATGTGGCATACACCTTCATGTGTCTAGGTGCTGAGATGACGAATCGTGGTTAACACCTCTCACAAAGCATCATCCTCAGTAGAGGCTGTGTTGAAGGTCACAGGCCCCACAAAAAAGACAAAAAAAAAAAAAGAAAAAAAAATTTTAAAAGAAGCCATTACCACTCTGTGGATTTAAGGAAGTAATCTCATCATCTCCTCTCCAATGATGCTGGAGACAGGACTTGGAAGCACAAACTGTACACCAAGATACTGCAATTGCTGCAGACTACAAAAATCAAAGTTTGTGGGTTTTAGCAGGCACAGGGTACTCTCTAAGGATAGTTTAAGTCCATCTTCTTGCCTATAGGGCTATACTAGGAAGACTGTAAGGCACAAGAGATCTATGTACCTTGATATCCTGTTTGGCTATGGGCAGGGCCCTCTGCAATAGTACATTCCTTGTTTTGTACAGTAATACAGTGTAATACACTTACATTGTAATAACACCAATAATAAACCTCCTAGCAGTATTTTTTCTAGGTATTGCTTCACATTATACAATTATTCTTGCGTTTGTTTGGCTGAAAGAATAGTATCTGTATATCTTGCAACTTCCCAGGAATGAGAAGCCAAACCATGCACAGATATACCACATTTAAAATGCACATACACACAGGCATAGAAAAAAATGGCCAAGAGTATTTCTAGCCATGTCAAGTCTAACTACATCTCCCTGTGACAACACACAAGCACGACCCTCGGGCACGTTCAGTGCTCAGTGGGCAGGCCAAGAAGCACACTTATTTCTGTGGAGTGATGTGAGGTTGCTTCCCTGCATGCATCAGCCTCCCTTGCCATAAGGCCTCCCTTGCAGAGCCTGATACAAGAAGTTACTGCTCACGCTATCAGCAGGTCATGTGCAACCATGCACATATTGCAATCCGTTTTAAAATAGTTGGGAAGGGTTTGTTCCAGCTACTAAATTCCAGTGAAATCACTGTACTCTTATTACTCTAAACAATCTCCATGGTTTCAAATGGATAAAACCACTTTTCACTCCTTATAGTGAACAAGCATTTTGTTAGGCTCCATCTTAGTAACAGTATGCACAGTATGTTTCTTCCCACAAATCTGATAAATAATTTCTGGAATGAAATCCTGGCTTCTGCGAAAGAAATGAAAATTCTTTCCTGTTGCTTTCCATTGGGTTGGAATTCAAGCCACTCTGTTCAAGGCAGAGTGAGGATCAGGCAGTTCGGCTCCTCGGTTTTCTCCTGCATAACACAGACCATTAAAATCTTCTCACCCAGAACATAAATTTGAAATATACTTAAACTCTACATAACAGAAATGGGAAATACATTACAATACATACAAGCTTTTCAGCACTGCTGAGCAAGTGGATTTACAGTTCATATAAATCTTCACATTTTTTCTGCTCCCTTTCAGACACATGCCTAAGCTAGTATCTGAATTTACACAAATTCCAAGGAATTTAAATTATTAGTGAGAAAGCCTGAAAAAGATGTGATTAAAATTTGTTCTTTTCTTCTGTTTTGTGGTCATGCAGATTTGATGCTCTCCTTTTTGTGATCTTTGTGCTTCATCAGCTTTATGATACACCATATGATGAAAAGCCTGAAAATGCTTCTTCCTCTTTCTTCCATCTGATTAGTTGTAAAGAAGAGGAGAAATATTTGTATTTTGTCAAGAAGCTTTTTCTTTTTTTTAAAACTCTTCACAAATATTACAAGTATACAGAAGCACGATGACAGCAGTAGCACATTAGTGTATTCTGCTTTGTTTCTGTTTGCCAACTATATTTAAACTACAGCTCCAAGTTAAAGGAAGATAAAGAATACTCCTTAAGAAGTATCTATTACTTTTTCATACCATGCATGAATGATTTTTTTTTTTTATGACTACCTTTATATTTGGCCTGTTGATAGGTGTGGTTTTATTTTTAAAAGAAAAAAAGTAGTAGTACAACACTGAACGCTTCCTGAGCAAAATCAGTCAAGCATTTTCTAGGTTAGCAGAGTTAGTAGAAAAGTGGTAAAACATCCAATGAGAACATTTTCATCTTCTGTTACCTTCCTGGCCCCTAGATTAGATTTTCAAGTGATTAAGTCACTGAAAAGAGTTATGGTGTACTCCTAAAACACTGACTACTAACAATAGTTGCAAGACTTCTGGCATGCTCTAATCCAATATTCAAACCAACATTTGGCTCTCAGATTTTGAAAGCTGCAGAATACATACTAATGACATTAGAGCTGAAGGCTACAATAATGTCTCTTGCAATTCATATCATGCTTTTATCTAAGTGAAATCTGGACACAACAAGATACTTCACAGGTAAAAGCATATTGATAAAAACCCAAGAACAACAAAACTAAAATGCAGATCAGTCTAGTAAATTTAGAGGGTTACCAAATTTTCTTCCATCATGTCATAGGAGGAAAAACAGTCCATAACAGAGATAAGAATTTCCACCCTGGATCAGTGACTCATTAGCCTGGCAGGCTGGTTTTATCACTACCCCTCCCTCCCCATCCCCCCCCTTTTTTTTATTTCTTCATAAAGCTCCACCGATTTCCTGACCACAGCAGTAATTTGTCCCAAAGCATTTCTCAGTAACCTGGACCTTCTATCAGTCTTGTATTTGCTCCTTATCCGTACATTTTGGTGCAGATGTGAAGTGGATAAAACAGTTTCCCATTTTTTTTTCCCTGTTAGCCCACGACAAATGACCCCAATGCTTTGAGGTCTGTGAAGGAAAATAGCCTTAGAAGCTGTAACACCGTCCAAAACTCCATTTCAGCTGCAGGGCTTTCAGCGCTGGGGCACTGGGCACTCTCAGGGACATGGCAAGTGTTGTCGCCAGCCAGACACACACATGGGCCTCTGACCAAGCCAGAGTCACGCAGCCAGCAGTCAGAGTTCAAAACAGGCAAAGAGAAGTAACACTCAGAGCTGTCAGCAACAAGCTCCTATCCACATGATCATGGCTTGTTGGAAAAATATTTTTTATCTATTGCTTAAAGCGACTTCTCAAAATAATCTAAAAAACAAGTCAGACCATGAAGAAAATGCTGCTTTAGGCTGCCAGTGCCACTGAGACAAACGTCTGAATCAATGTCCTTGTGTCTACTGAGCCCAGCAACAGACAGACTGAGAAGAGGTTAATGCAGCTAAATTGTTAGTTAAATTACAATAATAGGCATGCAATTTAATTGCTAGATGGAAACTACATCTGGCATAGAGACAAATCAAATCATCCTTTGGTTGACACTGCATGAAGTAATTTGCAGTTGTGGAAGAACTACGCAGCGTGGATATCAGCGAACCTTTTACTACGGCCAAATGACCTACACCGTGATTAACACACGGGGACAAGACTCAGATACCTAGACAGAGATGTCTAACGCTGGTTTAGGCACCTTCGGGTATCCCACGCATCCTCCAGCTGAATGTCCCTCCTGAATAGCACTGGGGCTGTCCTACCTGCCAGGTGTGGATGTGCGTTTCTGATACCGCTGAGCACCTAGACCATCCAGCTGCAGGGATGGGTGGGCATGAAAGCTGTAAGAAAACTGTAAAATGCCCTTCTTAAGTGGGAGTACATTTCACTAAAAAACAAAAACGCAAACCAACATCTTCCTTTCCCAAAGAAAAATGAGGTATGCAATGGTTATCTCAGGTTGTGTTGTCCTTGTGCAAGGATGTACCACCAATACAGACCAAGGTTTTCCAAAAGGGGAAGCTGAAGTTCAGTGCCTACGTCGCCTAAAATCCTAAGGACGAAGTTTTCAGAAAAATCTGATTACTCAGAGTAAGATTCATCGATTTCAACTAGCACACCCAGACGGCATGTGATCAAAACTTCAGTTCTTTTTCCCATGTAATTCTGAAAGTGGTTGAATTCTAATACAGCCAATCATTTGCTTATCAGCGTTGTCTTCATGTTGCTTTCACCTTAAGCACAGCAACGAGGTTCAGACTTTCTTGCCTGTATGTTCTCAGCACAAAGTCTTATGTACTTTTACGTAAAACCTGAAACTCATTCTTCTCTATATTAGAAGAGAAAGTGAAGGCACCCACAGTAGCCAGGTAAAGCTAACAAATATGAGACAGCAGCCCACGAATAACACTGTGAAAATTTTCCAATTGTCTTTGTAACTAACAATGCTGTTCCTTATTCCTCACTCTTGGTGGCAAAAGTCTGACTTTGATTCCAGCAAAGAAAAGTATCACAGCAGTAACTAATTTTGTGCAATTTTCAGGGCCCTGACCTTATTCTTGAAAAGGACAAACAAAGGAAAAGGACTGTGTCAATATGCCACAGCACATTTCTCTCTTCAGAAGGAACTCTCTGAATCTCAGCAGTAAAGCAGTAAGTCTTAAAAAGAAGGAGCAAAAAAGAACCTCAAAGCCTTGCCCCTGTTGCCTCATGGAGAAACAGGACCTTCTCCCCTCCATTCCAGACTGCTGATGTTCAAATGAGGCAGCCTGGGAGGCATGAAGAGCAGGTCGAGGAAGACACTGGAGGACAGACAGCAGACACAGGGGTAAAGAGATGACAATCTGCAGTTGCTAGATGGGCAAAGACCACCTTCTTTTGCCTACCTCCGTTATGTAAGTGGAAAATCCAGGTTAGCTTAAAGTTCACATGGGGATACAGAACTACTGCGGACAGAAATGTGTTTTCTGTCTAGTATCTATGCCGTGCAGCTTGCACTAAATAAGGCACTAGGTGCATTTTTATGTCAGTGGACAAATCTTACCGTTGTGGACTAAGGCTGTAAATTATGATTTTGCATTATAATGTCATCATCTCCATGCAAAAAGAACACTATTCTGTAGCAGGGTTAGATCTACACAGTTCTCTGCAATGCCAGCGTACATCATTGCACAGGCACGGCACGAATAAATCCCAGGTTTCTACCCCGCAGTCCAACCTCACTCTCAGTTGTAGTAAATGTACATCGAGAGCACTGCAGCTGCTCTAGGGGATTATCTAATCTACTGTTCAGCTCTAATTTTCAATTTAGATACAAGCAAACACAAACCAGTCTCATCGGCAAGTGTTCTAACAACAGACTGTGTGTGTGTTAGGTTTAAGTGTGCAGTCAGCTCTCCTCTTCTGGAAAAGGATCAGGTCAACAACGTGAAAGCTATAATAATGAAAGAAGAGCAGATTTGAAGCATCCAAAATAAAAATTCGTCAAGTCATAGCCTGCAAAAGACACCTTTCTGCTGTTCAGTTGAAAGAGGGGTGTTTGATTTGTTTTTACACTTTAAACAATTCTTACTCTTTAGCCAATATTGGAGCATTAAAATATGAAATACACAAGATGCATCTGATCGACTGTACTCGGTTTAAGGCAGGAATGACAAGCAATGTCACCTTGAAGCATAAGAAAGATTTTCCAAGCATCAGTGAACGGCAGAAAGCCCAATGGAGCAACAGAGCATGTTTTTTCTGTTATTACAACAAACAACAACAACAAAAAAACACCAAAAATCAAAATGAAAAACAACAAAAACACTACAGCTTGCTAAAGCAGCTCATCACCAGACTAGACCAGCATCTAGGCTGGCTCTGGCTGGCCAGAGTAAGCCACTCTGGCCTGAGCTTGGACTTGTGCCGCCCTTTATCCTCAAGGAACTCACAAATTTACCCATCACTTGACTTTATGCAACCAGTTACACAAATACGAACATCCAGTCACATAATCAGACAAGTCCCTCCTCCTGTGTTTCAGAGCTAGCTGTTCTCCCAGCCACCAACACATCTGGTTTCATTTACAGGTCTGATGGAAAAACAATCCTTTCTGAAATTTTTTTTTTCTAAATTAGGAAGCTGAGTCAACTCAGCTTGCGGCTGTGCTGTCTCTAGATAAGATACAGGTAGGGAAGCATCCCTGTCAGTGGGACAGGTGAGGCTGAAAGTAAGCCACCCTGTGTCACTCACTGGATGTTTTGTAAAACCACATCCTTAGTCACAGAATGGAGAGACTTGGCAGCATGCAGTCTCTGATGCTTCCAGAAGAGGAGAGCTGTCTCACCCCACTGGTATTACTGGATATCACTCACCTCAACCTTCATCAGAATACCTCCTACCCCCATGCACCAAATAGATCCCTTAAAGGAAAACTAGCAGTTCTTACTTAGAACAATTCTAACAGTAAAAGGTATCATCAAGTACGTCTCTTATGACAACTGAGGGGTAAGAATATAGCTCAGTCTACCCATTCCTGTGAGAACATAAGAGAAAGCTCCAAAGAAAGACTAGCTATGGTCTTGCTTTTCCTGTTAGCAGCTCCAAAGTGGGGAATTTGGCAACAGTTTGGAAAAGCAAAGAGGAAAGAGGAAAGAAAAAGAATAGGCTGTGCCAGTTCATAGGTGTTAGGCACTCGTAACAGTACCCTGGAGGTTTAGATACAGAAATTTGAATGTCTTATTCACCTGAACTGCAGGTGAATTCCTGTATCTTTCCCACTGCTTTGAACATTGCTCTTTTACATATAAAAGCTGAGCTCCTTCCTTTTAAGTATTTAAAGTACTTATTTACTATTACCTATTTTCTTGAAGGGGAGAGGACATATCCTGCAGGTAAACAACTGGTTGCACAGCTGGTGCCAGCAACAGGCACGCACCTTTTGCAAACACAGGACCCTCTTTCATAATCAAGGGAGTGATCTCTAGCTAAAGATGGAATCCACTTGACCAAGCAGAACAAATGCATCTTCACCAACTGGCTGAATGAACGCAGAGCAAAAGTGTCTTTGCCAACAGGTTGGTCATCACTGCAAGACCTGAGCAACCCAGGAAGTTTCTAGAGTGCACTGACGATAACTTTTTGACACTGGTGACTGAGGATCCAACAAGGGAATCTTGCTGGACCTCATATTTACAAACAAGGAACTGGCCAAGGATGTGAAGGTCAGGGGCAGCCTTGGCTGCAGTGACCTGAGTGGTGGAATTCAGGATCCTGCGAAGAAAAGAGCAATGGAGAAAAGCAGGATCACAACCCTGGACTTCAGGAGAGCAGACTCCACCCTGTTCAGAAGAACTCCATAGGATATAGCCCTGCAGAGAAGAGACAGGATACCTGATGACAAAGGATGTGGAAAAGCTGACAGTACTCGATGCTTTCTTTGCCTTGGTCTTTACTGACAAGATCTGCCTTCAGGAATCCCAGGTGCAACCAAGACCAGAGGAAAAGCCTGGATCAAGGAAGACTTTTCCTTGGCAGAGGTCAGGGAACACTTCAACTGGACATTCCCAAGCCACTGGGTCCTGATGGGATGCACTCAGGAGTGCTGAGGGAGCTGGCCGATGACATTGCGAGTCCACTCTTGGTAATCTCTGAAAGGTCATGGTGAATGTGGATGTTCCTGAGGACTGGTAGAGAAATGGGCCAACAGGAACCTCAGCGTTCAACACATGCAAATGCCAGTCCTGCAGGTGGGGAGGAATAACCCCAGGCATCAGTATAGGCTGGGGGCCAGCCAGCTGGAAGGCAACTCTGAAGAGAATGACCTGCAGGTTGTGGTGTACACCAAGCTGACCATGTTGTGTAAAGAGCTGTATTTAAATTGCATTTGAAAAAGCCTCATTTAAAGGTAATTTGCTTGAATAGGAAATAAAAAAACCATAAACCTTTAGCGCAGAAATGTGTTGCACCAACTTTTATTACTATGCTAATATAATCACATCAATTCATTAGGAGACTAAAAATGTCCTTCTAAACTGTGGTGCTAGTAATCGGATAATCCTTATGAGTTACCCAATTAGTTACTAATCAATTTGTCACTTAATCTTTTATATAGCCATAAAAACCCTCTCTGAGCATCTCTGTGCCATTTCCTTCCCTCTAATCACTGAGGAAGCATGAACCTCCTGCATCCCCTCAGACGAGTTTCTTGCTATGCACAATGGCTGTGGGCAGAATGGGTGAACACTGTAGGTGGACGTGTCACCTGTGGGCATGTAAGTGAAAGTCTAAAGTCACAGTAATCTCAGGAAGTAACGGCAGTAAAGTCTAGCTCCAAATCTGATAACCAATACTCAAATTTTACAGATAAATCACTTCCTTGGTAGGTTGTTCTATGACAAAAGTATCCCTTAGGCCACTTTATTCTAAGTCACTTACTATTTTTATAATCTTAAGGAATCTTTGCTTTGATCTCCTGTATGTAACTGGATACAGCAATTACTCATAGCAATGGTGCCTAATAAAGTTTTGTTAAGTATACTTAATTAAGTATTAGACTGGCAGTAGGAAGGAGAGATTTGATAGCTGTGTACACAGGGAGACTGACATAATTAACCTATGGTTATTTTAACAGTCAGTACAAACCACTGAACTGTTACAGACCTCTAGCCTGACTACAAGATTGGCATACTGTGTGGCTGAGGAAGAAGCTTGCAAGAGAATCTGCACACAGTTTAAGGCAATTATACAGAACATCAGTGCTTGAACTGGACAAGGTAATTCTGTTTCCACTTAAATACAAAAGCAAAAACTTCATGGCCACATACCTCATTGCAACATTGCTGCCATCAATAACTATTGGCCTCAGGTTGTCACCATCCTCCGTCACATCCTCCTGCAGCGGAGATTCTGACCTCTGAGACTCTATGGAAGACGCTTCACGCATTACACTAGTGTTAGCATTAGTTACAGACTGATCAGTCTCCGTTTTATTCCCAAGTTTGACAAGTTCTCCCAAAATATCGTTTATTAAAGCATCAGTACCAAGTTTATTTAGTACAAGTTGAACCTGCTCTTCAGAGTAACCCAACTTAAGTGCAAACTCCAGTTTGGTTTGATATTCTTTCACCATATCAGGGGGCTTTTTGACTTCCTTCGGTACTATCTGAGCCTCTTCTATCCTAAAGTCTTGCAAGATCTCATTTCTTTTTAGAATATGAGGCTCTAAGCAGGGAGATCGGCACAGCTGTCGGTGAGTCTTAGGCAATAAATGTGATGTAGAATTGTTCAGTCTCTCTGAATCGTTATCAGAATTTGTGCTTTCTTCAGAGTCACAGCTGGAGCTTCCAGAAGTCTCTTCAGATTCCTCCTTGTCTACATCTTCTTTCCTAGAATTAACCTTATCCATTGTTGGCTTCTCCGCCATTGACCAAGGTACAATTGCATTTATTTGTGTGCCAGTGCTCCCCGCATAAAGATGGCCTAAGTCATGCCCCAGATGATCCTTCAAGCCCATGAAGCTGCTGCATGTACTTGACTCCACTTTGCTGTTTTTCTTGTATTCCTGAATATAAAGTGCTCCGTATTCCTGAAGAGAGAACAAAAATGTTGCAACTGGTTACACATCTTACTTGTTTTGTATTTTCTTGCTGCTTCCTCAGAACTGCACTTATTCTCTCCCAGCAAAGAAATATGACTTCTCTTTTTTTAAACATGGAAAATTTTTCACGTAAAAAACTTTTCATAAGGAATATACATAGCTAAGCTGATTAAAACTGATCACCTGTCTTCTGAATGTATAAAATGCTTTTAATCATTTCTAGAAATAGGTTTATGAAAGAATAGGAAACTGAACACTACCAATTTGTTTACTGTAACTCAGAGCTCTTGTGAAGACCTAAAGGTACCCAGGTATGTCTTCTAACTTTAGACAACATTGCAACAATAAAAGAAAAATGCAGCTATAAAATACAAGTACTAGAAGAACCTTTTAAACTAGGTAGCTTAGACCCTCTTCTGAATAGAAATCAGCATAATACTAGATCAGCTGGCTTATTAAGCAAATATAAGATGCTATAATAAACACAGGTAATTAGTAACAGAAAGCAAAAAAAAAATAAAAATTATTGGCCCTAAAAGACACTATCAGTTAAACTGAATACGCTCAACCTATTTCTGCATTCCCTCATAAAGTGATAGTTAAGTGAAGACTAATTGCTCTCAACAGAGTGCTGCATTGCTAACACATACAGGATGTAGTGGCATGGATTGATCTAACGGCCAGTAAGGCCAATGGGAGTCCATGCATTGATTGCAACAGGCTATTCATCAGGCCAATAAGGCAACAAAATTAAACATTAATTTCAACTCTTGGACTTGACTTGTGCAAGCCTTTTGCTGGATCAAACTAAATATAGAAAGAAGTCATTTAGGAAGAACGGAAAAAGGAAAGTTACAGTTTTCTGGACCTTGTACACTTGCTGCACCAGTTTTTCTGGAATTTTGCCTAATGGCAGTTATACAGAAGTTAGCTACCCATTTCATCACAAGGATTACTTCCACAATCTACGTTTCTAAAGACAGCTTGCTACCTCTTTCTGTTATTTTGTTCTTTTAGATGGGAATTTTTGCTAACTGCTTCAATTAAAAAAGTGAAAGATTTCTCATACATGAAAATGGACCATATGGAGTAATTGTACTGCGCTGTTACCATAAAGAAAAAAATTCACTAAGGGAAGGCTATGAAACAAAGAGTTCTTTCACACTTCCATCTTGCAAGGCAGAGTATAAAAAGTAAGATATAGATGCAAAGGATTTCACTTGAACTTGACAAATGCACTACAGACACAAACTTCATCAAGGAGTTTATATTGAGAAAAACCATTACGCAAGCAGAATCCCTTGACCTACACTAATACAAGTTACAGATATATCCCATGAAGAGCCAACATCTCTAACAGCAAGTACATTAACTCTCCCATTCCCCTACATGATAGCATTTAAGAATAACCCAGTATTTTTAAAATATGGTGTACGTTCCTCTTCTAGGGATAAAGATCTGAGTGCACACAAGAGTGATTCATCCAGGTTAGTCTTAAGACTAAAGGGAATCAAGCAAGAATTCCGGCCCTTAATTTAATAACAGAGCATCAGTACGCACTGAATGCTAAGATATTACCACCAGGGTGGAGATTTTTGGTTATCAAGTGCAAAAAAGACCTAATTTACCTGAGAATTTTTAGTTAAAAAAAAAAATCCATCATCAGCATTTTCATATCCAACACCATAATCCAGTTAAGACTGACTGCTAAAGAAAATATTCTACTTTAAAGCTTTATGTAGATCTGACCTTATTAGAAGGGAGTAAGGCTATAGCATTCACTCAAGCAGCATATCAAGGAATATTACGTTCCCTTAACTTGAAGTTTTAGGATTTCAAGCAACACCACAGATTAAACATAACAAGAATTTAGGAAATGAACCTTTTCACACAGTGATTTATTAACTAATGTAATGCACTTGATAGCACAGTGCTAGTAACAAATCACAACAATATCCCAATAAAAAGACAGAGTTAAAAAACCAACACTGTGGCCTTCATAGAACTGACCCCCCCCCC